>VSMD01128155.1:0-38750 GCA_008750895.1 Mirza zaza | reverse complement strand
AATAAATAAATAAATAAATGTAGGCATTTTGTAAATTCTTCACACTTATTTTCCCACTTAATACAGTGACCTTTTTAAATCCTTATTTTACAGATGAGGAAACTGAAATCAGAAAAATTAAATAACTTGTCCAAAGTCACAGAACAAATAATTGTCAGAACCCAGATTTGAAGCCAGATTCCATAACCTATATTCCTGACCATGATGTTGACACTTCACTCTCTCTTCTATGTCACTACTCTCTATGTCACTACTAGCTATGTGAGCTTTGGCAAGCATTTTCTCATCTCTGGACCTCATTTTCCTTACTTATAAAATGCAAGTATTGGACAGGACCGTCTCTTGGGTCCCCTTTAATTCTATGACTCCGTTGAATGCCTACAGTTCTAAGTTTGACTGTGCAATGATTTCCTTATTTTTACAACATGTGCATATCAGTGATCATAGTAATGTCTAAAAGCATCACAAAGTGTGTTTAATACCCCAAGTCAATCTGTGGCATTGACATAGAGATCACTGCCACCATTTTCCCTGGCCCTCTGATTCCCTGACTTCTCTGCCTCATATTTCCTGCTTGTCCTTGGCTGCCATCTCAGGACTAACTGCCTCAACTCAAATGAATAGTGGAAACTAAGGAAACTTGCTCTAGACCCTCTAACATTTCCAAATCACACCATACCCACCAGTGTATCCAGACCCCTATGTTTCCTGTCACCAGTGCCCTGGTGATGGTGATGAGTGGCAGCAGCAGCACCACCACTCTACTGATAGGAAAGTTCTTACACCCATTCTTTCCTTAGGTTTCCTCCTCTTCCAGTGATCCATCTCTGCAAAGCAGGCAGTTCTCACCCCTGTCCTATCCTGTAGTAGCCTCCAAGTACCCTCTGCTGGGCTCCAGCCTATATCTCAGAACCTTTCCCTGTGGAGGAACCAGCTGGGTATGTCAGGGGGCTACCAGGGAGGTGGCTGAAGGAATTAAACAGAGGCACTGACTCCAAAGGCATTCTTGCTGAGTCGAAAGCAGTATTCCAATAAGGCCCCTTCCCCAGATTCCCACATGACAGCTTTCCAAATCTTGACATCCAAACCCCATAAATTACTTTCCTGATCTTTAAGGGAACAGAATTGCTTGAATGCAGGTAGCTGAGCTTGAATTCAGCTCACCTCCTGCCCCACCTCAGTGACTCTCTATGTACCCATAGAAGCCACCAAAGACCAGAAACCCAGCTAACCAATTAGATCTTGCACGATCCATCCTCAATTCTGTCACTTAACAGCTTTCAAATGCTGGTCAAGGCAACCTTTTTTTTTTTTTGGTTTCTTAGCTATAACATATGGATAAAAATCTATACATGCCTTGCCTGCCTTACAAGATGTTGTGACAATAAAAAGTGATAATTTGCTGAAAAGGACATTGAAAACTGTAAACTACTGTGCGAAATCCAGTTATTCCTGCTTTGATACCAAAGTCTATGCGTTGATCCACAAAGTCAGTTTAGGAAACCAATAAAACAAGTTCTTATAAAGAAAATGTATTATCTGAAGCTTTTATATTAACTACATCTACAGAATTAGTCTTTCCAAGACTCCCTGGGCTGTTGAGCACATATCAAACATCCCAGTAATCTACAATGTAGGTTCCTCATGTAGAACCTGGGATCATAAACTGAAAGGGTCACCTCAGGAACTAATACCAAGTCAAATCTACTTAGAGCCATAGGGATCTGAACTCCATCCCCACTCCACTCCTCTGGGATAGGAGTCCACATGAGGGAAATCATCCAACTGATCCAAAGTGCTTGGGATGGGAAGAGAGGGCAGAAATTCCTGTGTGCTTAGCCAGGCTGCAAACCAGACACTGGGGGGGAGGGGTGTGGGTGGAGGGGAGAATTTTCATTCTTCCCTCTGCATGGAGGCCACCTTTTTCTCATAGTGACATTGTTTTCTGCCTTAGCAGTCTCATTCCTCAGTGCCTCTGCCCATGCACTGGACTTCAGCGCCCTCTAGGGTGGGGTCTGTCCCCCTAGCCACTACAGCAGTGCTGTTCAATATAAATACAATGCCACGTATGTAATGTAAAATGTTCTAGCAGCCATCTTTTAAAAATAAAAAAGGTAGAATTAATTTTAATAATGTATTTTATTTAGTCCAATATATCCAAAGTATTCCCAACATGTAATCAATACAAAAAATTATTGAGATATTTCATGTTCTTCCTCCCCCTCACTGAGTCTTTGAATACTGGTGTGTATTTTATATTTACAGCATATCTCAATTTGGACTAGCTGACTTCCAAGGGCTCCAGAGCCACATGTGGCTGGTGGCTGCTGGATTCAATAATGTAGCATTACAGTGGGTCACAGGCATGCATAAGTCTTAGCCCAGTATCACTTTGTTTCCTACCTCTTCAAAGTCAAGTTTCCAAGGCTTCCAATGTATTAATGAGACAACCTGATAAAAACTGTCTGTGGCTCCATGATAATAAGAGGGAATCAGAGGTGTTGAGCCTCTCTACTCTTCTTTTCCTCTTAATAACCACCAAACACCACAAACACACCCCATACACTCATACTTGGAACACAGGTTCCTCCCTCTCCTCCTAGTAACTTATATTTGAATAGGAACAGTGGCTTAACTCAAAAAAGTGTTACTGAGGTGAGAATTTCAGATCAAGTTGTGAGGAGATAGTGTGGCAGATGTGCTGGGTATATGGGAAAATCTAGCTGATTCCTCAAAACAAAAGGCGTGGGCAGCTACCTACATCTTTTCGAGTAGGGACAGACATATCCAGTGCAATGGCCAAGACAAGGGATAACTTAAGGTTCTGGTCATTTAAGGATGATACAATTAGTGAGTGTAATTACCTCCAGTGTTTCTTGGCTCTGAATTTAATTCAACAAGCATGTGTTGAGTACTTACCAAGTATCCTGCTAGACAGCGAAAACTCTAAAAAAAGTGACCATCTCTTCCTTATCTCTGTATGGCCAATGTCTCAACTGGTGAGTTTATATAATTTCAGCCAAAAGCAAAAGACATCTGATGCTTTCATTTTTCTGCGAAGTTTTATTTCAGATAAGTAAACATATGATATATGGGAGACTTTCTAAAACACTGAAATCCACTCTTGAACCTCTAGTGCTACCTTGGAGCTCCTGTGTGTGTGTGAACTCTAGAGTGATGAACAAACTCAATCTCAGTTGTCTAACAAAAGGGATAATTGAGCTTACCAAATCCTGAATAGGTCTATAAAGAGATTTTTACAATTAGGTAATTTTCACAAGAAGGAGGGTGGGAAATGGTCAGGCAATTTGTCTAATTTTAACAGTTTAGTCTACTTCATTTTTAAAGGTCCTGGGCAGAGCTCCAGGGTGGAGAAAAGGAAGATCTGTAACAATCTCTGTGCAGGGAGACCTGCAGAGTTCTGTGGCCCAAGCGGTCAAAGGGAACATTTGCACTCTTAGAAATGCATCTCAAGCTTTTAATGCAATTCTTGCAAGCTGCCAGACCCCATGGATCATTTTGTAAACTACAAAATCACCAGATTGAAAAACAACATAATTTAGCCAGGCCAATCCATAAAGCATCCCAGACAGTAATATTACAGAGAAACCTGGAAGAAGAAATTCCCTGGCCTGGGACATTTCCCAGAGAATCACAAACTTCTCTGAAAAACAAAAAGGTCTGATCATCTCATATGTGGTCCATGTGGAGGGTACTCAATCAGGACTGGGATTGTGCTCCAAAGGTTTATCTGTAAGTCCATTGTTGGAAACCTTAAATGTGTTTTCCCATAGAAACACTGTTGTTGATTAGGCTCCCAGCCTAATCAGCAAGGACTGCTTAACTCAACATGCTGCTTAAGTATGATACTTTCATGATGAAATATAGTAAGATACTATGTCATTGCCAAGAATTAAGTACTAGAGTAAAACAAGTACATTGAAAAAGAGCTTGACACACAGAATAAAAGCTGAAGCAAGAGGCAGAGCCCATCCATTGCCTGCCACCTCATCCCCACAACAGGGAGACTGTGGCCCAGAGTCCCTGCCCCACTGATCCACCGATGGTTTGGGTCTATTCCCCTCCAGGTCTTGCTGCCTTCTCTGGACTCTCCCAGAAGACTGAAGAAAAATTTCTCCCTAGTGTTTGCCACTGGACAAACACAGTTCTCTCCCCAATACTGCCCCCTCCTGGGAAAGGGAGCTCTGTCTCCAAACTGCTATACTGGTTAAACTTGGCTCCTTCCTGAATGAAGAGCGGAAAAGGATCCCCCTTAGAAAGGGGGGGGGGGCGCGAAGGGATTACCTCTATCCCTTTTTAGGGCGAGATAAAGATATACATTGTAACCAAAATGTCTGAAAAAAAAAATCTGTAATCGGGAAGTGGGCAGGTGGAAGGGGGGAGGAGGGGAAGGGTATGTACTTACATGGTGGGTGCGGTGCGCACCACCTGGAGGCTGGACACGCTAGAAGCTCTGGCATAGTGGGGGGGGGGGGCAGGGGCAAGATATGTAACCCTAACAATATTTGTCCTCCCATAATATGAAGTAATAAAAAACATTTTTTTAATTAAAAAAAAAAGGCACTCAAACTAAGGAAGGGAAAAGGAAAGCCCTTAAGTTATTTCCTAGGTGAATCTTTTCCCTGAATATGGGAAGGCGAAACCAAAAGGGTTGGTGCTGGTCCCTCCACCTAAGGAGGAGAGCAGGTCAGGGAAAGAATTAACAATTCAGGGGTTGTTCAATAATAAAACATTTATGAACACTAAATTTAGTATTAATTAAGTTGACACAATGCTACATTTTATAGGTATTTAATAAATCTCTGTGAACTTCACTGTTCTCTAGTTTTCTTTTCATTTATTGAAGTAAACAATGTTTTCAGATCTCAAATTTTTCAGCAGGCCCCAAAAAGCTATAAAAAGCATAAAGAATTGTGCCTGTGGCCAAGGTTTCCTAGCTTTCTGGGATATAGTAAAATTATCGGAGGGACTTTTGGGCTTGCCCTTGAATTAATATTAGCCTTAGCATGAATCCTATCAAGAAATAACTGACTTTACAATTTCAGGAAATGTTTGTGTTTGAGTACCAACATCTAGAAGCGCCTAATAAGAAAGAATAGAAGACTGGCAGCCTCCAGAAAAGATAAAACAGAATACCTTTAGGCCTGCCCACCAATTCTACTTCCAGGGATCTGTTGCAGAGAAACACTCGCAACATACACCATAAGAGGTGTACAGGGATATTCACTGTTTATAATCTTGAAAACTTGGAAGCAACTTAAGTATCCATCAGAAAGGAAATGATTAAATGACAAATATACATCTATGCCATGGAATACTATTCAGCAGTTTGACAAGGAAGTACTTTCATATTTACTGATGTGAAAAATCTTTGAAGATGTATTTTTAAGTGAAAAAAAGTTTTCAAAATATTCTGAATTCAAAGATAATAATCTGTAAAACCATATTATAATTTCTACATGAACATATAATATATAATATTTTATAATATATTATATACATTTGTAACCATATAGAATAAATGACTGAAAAAAGACACATCTTACTCTCAGGAGAAGTAGAATTTTTTATTTTTCAAGGAGAGACAATGAAAAGAGCCTTTTAAGTCTACTTTATGTACTTCTGTATTGTTCACATTTTTTAAGTAATGGGAAAATAGTTATAGATTAGTCATATAATTTTAAAATTACCTACAAATAGGGCTGAAAGCCTGATCATATGATCCATGTAGGTGGAGTAGGTCCAGGCTTGAGCCTAAGTCTTGTCTCCCCTGGGACTGGTGAGTCCAAGCATGTCTAGTGGGGCAGAATTGCTAGGGATCTATTTTTGAGACAAACAAAGAGCTTCCTGGGAGAGTTTCTGTCCCAAGGAAACAAAGGCACAAGCACATACATGTGGCCCACTAACCAAGGTTTGGTGGTGGAAGGAGGGGCAGGTGTGAGCCCAGCCCTGTGAGATTTTTAGGAAAAGGGCTACTCAGGGGCACAGAGAAGAAGGACATTGGGTATTCCTTTTTACCACTTTCTAAACTTATGGGTTTTTTCCCTATATTCTTATTGAGATAAATGCCATTAAGTCAACCAATTTTAAAAATCTTCAGGCCTCCACCTCCCTTTCCATTGTCCGCCATAGATAGGTCACTGAGCCCTCTCAATCTGCTCTCAAAATGCATCTCCCATCCATCACCTTCTCTCCATTTCCACTTCTTTCTGGCCAAAGGGACAGCAAAACCTTTCTGCCTCAAACTATCCACCATGCAGCTGCCAGGAAAATCTTTCTGAAGCATTGAAGATTACTTTACCTTCTTAAAATCCAATGGCTCTTTCAAACTCCTTGTAAAGTCACTCTTGGCCTTGAGCTGAGCATGTCCTGCTCTCCAGGAACAACAAAATGATTTGCTTTACCCTGGCCTAATGTTTTTATATCCAGGCCTTTGAATCCACTATTTCTTCTGCTTGAAATGTCCTCTGCAGACTTCTCCATCTGGTAAACTCTTACCCATCCTGCAAGACCCAGCTGAAAAAATTCTGCCAGTGACTCCACCCTCTTGTGCTCCTTAAACACTTTAACAATAATCTATCACAACACAATCATATGGTATGACCATGATTGTTTCCAAGTTTGCCTCTCAACATAGATCATGATCTATCATAGATCATAGATCTATCCTCTACCAGGATAGATTTTTATTGATTCAATAAATATTTATTAAGTATTTACTATGGGGCAGGCACTGTTTTAGGCACTCAGATGATATCAGTTAACAACATAGACATATCTCTTAGAGTTTCTTTTTAGTGAGGAAGAAAAATGAAAACAGCTAACTATTTAGCACAACTTTGGTTACTGAAAAGGGCTATGAAGGGCTATGACAAAGGAAGGAGTTGGGAATCTCTGCTATTTTAGCTATGATGTTTTAGGCCAGGAAGGGCCATTCTGAGGAAATAACATTTATGCAAAGACCCAAATCTAGTGAATAACTGGAGGCAGGAGTGGGAGAGTGCGAAGAAGAGGAGGAATCCAAGCAGAGTAACAGCAAGTGCAAAGGACCTGAGCTGGGCATGAACCAGGTGTGTTCAATGTACAGTGAGCAGGTCAGCATGGCTGGAGTCGGTGAGCAGAGAGGAGAGAGTAGAAGACAAGGTAGGAGAGAGAGGCAGGGGCTGAAAGGCACAGTAAGGAACTTGATGGAAAGCTGTCAGAGGGGAGTAATCTAATGTAACTTTTAGAAAGTCATCCTAGCTGTTGTGTGGCAAATAGTATGATGTAGAAGTGTGAAGAGTGGAAGAGGAAAGAATAATTAGGAGGCTCCTGCCCTAGTCTGTAAAAGAGATGGTGGTGATTTGGACTAGGTGAGTGCTGGGGAAGTGCTGAACGATGTCTGCGTCAGACATTCTTTGGGATGGCAGATTCTACAGTAGTGAATTAGGGCTTGAAAGAAAGAGAAGCCAAAAGGCAATTTAGGTTTTTGGTCCAAGAAACAAGGTGGTAGGTTACGAATTGTCTTATTTTTTTCCATACATCCTTCTTCTATGGTGCTTAGTACACAGCAGATTGTCAAGAAATTTTTGTTGAAATTTGGCCTATGACTATAAGGTTTCATAACTTTCATCTCAATGGAGATACTAATTTATTCAGTCTTGGATAGTAATTTTATGGATGTTCTTCTCTTGATAGGGAGTTTTTAAGTTAGCAATCTGGTGCTGGGACTCATCTGTCAGAGGTGGGCCCAAGTTCTCAGTGCTAAGCTGTGTTTGTGTGTGGGTGCATGTATGTGCACAAACCATAAGGTTTGTGTTTTTATTTCCACAAAGACTGTGACTGGAAGAAAAGTCAATGTCTTAGCCTCACCTGCACATGGTATTTGGTTTCTTTACAGTGTTGCTGTGTTTTGAAAACTACTCACCAAAGGGGTGGGGAGGACACAAGAAAGCATGGAAAGAATTCAGCAGAGCCTCTGAATAACAGATTAGCACCCTCCCCTATACACACACTCCTCTAGCGTGATGCCAGCTGAAATGCCTTCCATGTCTCCAGCTAAACCTTACATGAAACTCTGTGATGACACATGTATAACAATGCACCAAATTAAAAAAAAAAACAAGAACAATAATCTGAAAGATCACTTTCTAAAATTCACCTTAAAGTCAACCTCCATCTTCATAGCAGAAGATTGATTTTATTACTGCCTCTTTCTGGCAGCTTCTGTTTAATGAATGAGTGTTGCTTGATGTAACAATGTACTTCTTCACTGGGACCAAGGAGTAAAATAAGATATTGGAGCTTCCTAAGAAATGCTATATCCAAGCAGAGGACTGAAACACTCAGTGAATACGTTGGAACTATAAACATACATATTTACAGATGTTGCAGCTGAAATGGTGTATACATGACACATGTATCCTGATAATAATGAGTTCTATAAAATCTTACACTCAAAACCACAAGGTTTGTGGAGAAACTATAGTTGGGCAAACTACTCAAAATCTATCAAACTTGATCATTAAGGCAGTACTTAAATTACTAACAGCTAGCACAATTTAAAATGAATATACTGGCACGATTTAAACTTAATTCCTAACAAAAAGTACTATAATAAATATGGTATTTAAACTTAAATTAGTTTGATGAAAGGGGCCTTAGGTAGATAGAATATGGCTACAAATCCTTTGTTTTTCCTCCCATTGAGAGGTAGATCTTAGTACCCTTTTCTTTGAATCTCAGCTAGCCTTTGTAACTTCCTTGACCTAGAATAAAATGTAGCAATAGTGATATTCTAGGACTTCTAACAGGTCATAAGAAGGCTTGGAGCTTCCACCATGAACTCTGGGGATGTTGGCATTGGGAGAAGCCAGCTGCCATGTAAAAGAAGTTCAAAAAACCACACTGAGATCAATGTGCTGTGAGGAAGCCTGAGCTATTCACATGGGGATGGGGAGAGAGAGAACGAGATAGAGGTTCAGAGATGGCAGGGAGGGGAGAGGTGAGAGGAGTGAGAAGAGAAAGGGGAGAAAAGAGAGAAACCTGGCTGGCTCCAGTGGTCCCAGCCCTCATTCACTAGCTGAGGCCCCAGACTCTTTGAAGCAGAAAAGAGATGTCCCTAACACTCCCTGCCAAAATTGCCAATACATGAATAAATAAAATGTTTATATTTTAAACCACTATGTTTGGGGGTGGCTTGTTATGCAGCAATAGATAAATGAAACAGCGCTGAAAGGAGGAACTGAAAGGAGGTTGCTGAATTATGGGGAAAAATGTAAAATATACAATGATGAGAAGAAGCAACCAATCAGGTAAACTGAGCCAAGGAGAAGACTGTGGGGCAACTGGGGTTATATTCGCACCCATGTCTTGTGGCATTCAGCTGTTTTAGGTGCTTTTCTTTTAGTTGCTGTTACTTCCTGACACGAAATGTTAAAATGCTAAGAAAGATGACATTTAGGTGAGTACAACTTCTGCATTATATTGGCATTCCTACACCAGTTACCAACAAGATAGGACCTAATTGCTATCAAAGAAACATAGGCTATAGAAGAACAAATTGTACTTTCTTTAGAAGCCTATGTTGTCCACAGTGTAAAGAACAAGAATGTCATCACTGATTGTTTGGATTTGGCATTTCAGGTTGAATTAACATGAGTCGCTGGGTAAACGACAGCAGGAAGAAAAAATCCTGCTAGGTCCAGGAGAGAATGAAGGATTCTCACACACAGATAGGATGGTCTTTCTTAATTATAGGCAAATAAGGTAGGAATAGGACAAAACTTCCTCTACCAGATTAAAGACGTCTATGAAAAACCTACAGTTACATTATATCTAATGGTAAAAGGCTGACTGCTTTCCCTGATAGCAAGAACAAGGCAGGAATTCCCAGTTTCAATTCAACATTGTATTAGAGGTTCTAGGCAGTTTAATAAGGTAAGAAAAAGAAGTTAAAGGCACATAGGGAAAAAAGAAGTAAATTTGTCTTCATTTACAATGTGATACTTGTGTAGAAAATCCTAGGGAATCTACAAAAAACTATTGGAACTAATAAGATTAGCAAGGTCACTGCACACAAGATTAGCATAAAAATCTACTCTTTCTATATACTGGTAGCAAACAATCTGAAGACTATTGAATATCCACATACAAAATAAATAAAAACTTGGATTCTTACTTCACACTACAAACAGGAGAATGAAAAGACAACACCTAGACTTGTAGAACACATTTACAAATCACATCTGATGGAGAAATTGTGCCCTAAGCATATAAAAAACTCTTAAAACTCAACTATAAATAAACAACTCAGTTAAAAAATGGGCAAAATTGATTAAATTAAAAAGCTTCTGTATAACTGAGGAAATAATCAACAGAGCAAACAGACAACCTACAGGATGGGAGAAAATATTTGCAAGCTATACATCTGATAAAAGGCTAATAACCAGAATCTATAAAGAACTCAAGCAAATCAGCAAGAAAAAAACAAATAACCCCACTAAAAAGTGGCAGAAGCTTTTCAAAAGAAAATAGGCAAATGACTAATAAACATGAAAAAATGCTCAGTGTCACTAATCATCAGGGAAATGCAAATTAAAACCACAATGAGATATTTTTTACCCCAGTTAGAATGGCTTTTATTAAAAAGTCCAAAAACAATATATGCTGGTGTGAATGCAGAGAGAAAGGAACACTTATACACTGTTGGTGGGACTGCAAATTATTAACAGTACAACTTTTATGGAAAATAGAATGGAGATTCCTCAAAGAACTAAAAGTAGACCTACCATTTGATCCAGCAATCCCACTACTGGGTACTTACCTAGAGGAAAAGAAGTCATTTTATCAAAAAGACACCTGCACTCGAATGTTTATTGCAACACAATTCACAATTGCAAAGATATGAAATCAACCCAAATGCCCATAAATTCAAAAGTGGATTAACAAAATGTGGGATATGTATACCATGGAATACTACTCAGCCGTAAGAAAGAATGAATTAATGCTTTTTGCAATAGTTTAGATGGAACTGTAGACCATTATCCTAAGTGAAGCATCTAAGAATGGAAAAACAAACACCATATGTACTCACTATTAAATTGGAGCTAACTGATGAGCACACGTGTCCACAGAGGGAAGTAAAACTCAGTGGAAATCAGGTGTGGGGTAGTGGGGAGGAGGGGATAGGTAAAAACCTACCCAATAGGTACAATGAACACTATTTGGGTGATGGGCACACTTATAGCCCTGACTCAAACATTACAAAAGCTATCCATGTAACCAAAAAAATTTGTACCCCATAATATTTTGAAATAAAAAAATACATAAAATATTTGAAAAGACTTTCATCAAAGAAGACATATAGATAGCAAATAAGCACATGAAAAGATGTCCATTCTCAT
This sequence comes from Mirza zaza, assembly GCA_008750895.1. Classification (NCBI taxonomy): domain Eukaryota; kingdom Metazoa; phylum Chordata; class Mammalia; order Primates; family Cheirogaleidae; genus Mirza; species Mirza zaza. The sequence continues at coordinate 27,345 of VSMD01128155.1, read as the reverse complement.
TAGTCATTAGGGAAATGTAACTTAAAACTACAAGATACCAGTATACACCTACTAAAATGACTAAATTAGCAAAAACAAAACAAAGAGGTAACACCAAATGATGGAAGATGATGTAAAACAGCTGGAACTCTCTTATACTGCTAGTGGGAATACAACACAATACTGGTTGGGAAGAGTTCTTCAGTTTCTTATAAGCAATTACTTTACCATATGACCCAGTAATCTCATTCCTAGGTATTTATTCAAGATAAGTGAGAATGTATGTCCTCATAAAAGCCAATATGTGAGCTTTCTTCATAATTGTCAAAACTGTAAAGAACCCAGATGTTCTTCAATTGGTAAATGAATAAATTGTGGTACATTTATACAGTGGAATATTATTCAGCCACTAAAAGGAATGCAGTATTAATACATGCAGTTCCATGGCTGAATCTCAAATGCCTTAGGTTAAGTAAAAGAAGCCAGACTCAAGAGGTCTATGTACTGCATGATTCCATTTATATGACCTTCTTGAAAAGTCAAAGTTATAGTAATGGAGGACAGACCAGTGATTTTTCAGACGATATCAGTGAAGAAGGGTTTGACTGAAACAAGGGAAATGTTTTTCAGTGGTATAACTGCAACAAGGGGCAGCAACAAGAAAATTGTTTTTCTTTTTTTGAGGTGATATGACTATTCTGTATCTTGATGGCAGCGGTGGTTACATAACTCTGTATTTCTCAAGACACATTGAACTGTATACCAAAATGAGTGAATATTAGTGTATGTAAAATGAAAAATAAATTTAAACAAATCTGGTAACATTCTTATTCCCCATTCATTATATGTGACTTTTTTTTCTTTCTGGAAACTCACAATTTTCTCTCTTTATGCCAAGTGTTCTAAAATTTCACATTGTTGTTTGTTGGTATGCACATTGTTTTCATTGTTCTAAACCCTATATTGCTCTTTATAATCTATAAATGCATAGCTATCTTTCAGTTCTAGGAAATTTTCTTCAATTATATTTTTTAAAATTTCCTCCTTAATGTTTTTTCTGTTCTCTTTTTGTGGAACTTCTAATAGAAGGGGTTAGAGCTCCTGGATCGATTCCTTTTCTTTTTTTAAAAAATAACATCTTTATTAAGATATAAATAATCTTTATATAGATTAAGATATAAATAATATCTTTATTAAGATATATAGCTTCAGGTACCATAAAATTCACTCATCTAGAGTGTGCAATTCAGTGGTTTTTGTATATTCACCGAATTGTTCAACTACCACTACAATCTAAGTTTAGAACATTTTCATCACCCCCAAAAGGAATCATGTAATGATTAGTAGCCACTCCCCACGCCCCACCCTCCAATCAATCCTGGATTGATTCTATAATTGTTTTTTTCTTTTGTCTTTTTGTACATTTCTTAGATTTTTCTAAAAATGTATTCATTATATTTTTTCTACTCATTTTTAAGAATTATCTTTTAATTTATTTTTTCAGCTTTGTTGAAGTATAATTAACAACAAAATTGCATATATTCAAGTGTACAATGTGATGCTTTGATATATGTATATATTGGGAAATTATTACCACATCAAGCTAATTAACATACCCATCACTTCACATAGTTACCTTTGTGTGTATATGTGAAGAATTTATTTTTAGAGCAGTTTTAAGCTGACAGCAAAATTGAAAGGAAAGTCCAGAGATTTCCCATATAATCCCTACCCCCACACATGCATAGTTTCCCCTTTCTATTGATGTTTTAAAAATTAAGTTGAATGTTGTATTTTCAGTTTACAAGAGCTATATAATTCTAAATTATTAAAATAAAAATCTTAAATTTTCATTTTGATATAACTATAGATTTACACGCACTTGTAAGAATAATGTGGAGAAATGCTATATACTGTTCACCCAGTTTCCTCCAATGATGACATCTTGCATAACTATAGAACAATATCACAAGCAGGAAATTGACATTGGCACCATCCACCAATTTTGCATACATTCATTTTTTGTGTGTATTTAGTTCCATGCAATGCTAACACATGTGTAGATTCATATGTCTACTACCACATCCAGAAATAGAACAGTAATACCACACAGATCTTTTGTGCTACCCTTTTACAGCCACAGCCATCTTTTTCACCTTGGCAATCACCTGTCTGTTCTATATCTTTATAATTTTGACATTTGAGAGTGTTATATGAATGAAATCATATAATTTTTGAGATAGACTTTTTTCACTTGGCATAATCTCCCTGAGAATCATTCAAGTTGTTGCACATGTCAATAGTTTGCTTTTTTGTATTGCTGAGTAGTATTCCATGGTATGGATTTAGCACAGTTTGTTTAACCAATCATGTGATGAAGAACATTGGAATTTTGGAACATTCGTGTGTGAGTTTTTTGTGCGAATGTAAATTTTCACTACTATGAGATAAAATCTCAGCAGTGTGATTACTGGCTTATATGATTAGAATATTTAAGTTTAAGAAAACACCATATTCTTTTCCAGAGTGGGTGTACTATATTACATTCACACCAGCAATATACAAGTGATTCAGTTTCTCCATATTTTCACCAGCCCTTGGTGTTATTATCATTACTATTTTTTTTATTTTAGCTATTCTGGTAAGTGTGTAGTGATCTCATTGTGGTTTTTTTTTTTTTTTTTTTTTTTTTTTTTTTTTTTTTTTTTGAGACAGAGTTTCACTTTACTGCCCAGGCTAGAGTGAGTGCCATGGCGTCAGTTTAGCTCACAGCAACCTCAAACTCCTGGGCTCAAGCAATCCTGCTGCCTCAGCCTCCCAAGTAGCTGGGACTACAGGCATGTGCCACCATGCCCGGCTAATTTTTTCTATATATATTTTAGTTGGCCAATTAATTTCTTTCTATTTATAGTAGAGATGGGGGGGTCTCACTCTTGCTCAGGCTGGTCTGGAACTCCTGAGCTCAAAGGATCCGCCCACCTCGGCCTCCCAGAGAACTAGGATTGAGCCACCTTGCCGGCCTCATTGTGGTTTTAATTTGCATTTCCCTAATGCCTAATGATGTTGAATGTCTTTTCATGTGCTTATTTGCAACCTGTATATCCTTTCCATTAAAATATCTGTTCATGTCATTTGCCTAATTTAACTGTTTTCTTTTATACTATTGAATTTTGAGAGTTTTTTTAAACATATTTCAGATAAAAGTACTTTGTCAGATACATGCTTTGAAAGTATTTTCTCCCAGTCTGTAGCTTGTCTTTTCATCTTCTTCACAGGGTCTTTCAGAGAGCAAAGAAAGCAAATTTTCAATTCTGATGAGGTATAATTTTTAATTTTTTTTCTTTTGTGGATCTTGCTTTTAGTGTCAAGTCTAAGGACTCTTTGTGATAAGGGTACTGAAGATTTTCTCCTTTTCTTTTTCTAAAAGTGGCCAATTTTGAGTTAACTTTTGCATAATGTGTGAGGTTTAGGTTAAGGTCCTTCCTTCCTTCCTCTTCCTTCCCTTCCTCCCTCTTTCTTCTTTCTTTGCCTGTGAGTGTCCAATGGCTCTGGTAGCAAGGATGTTGAAAAGCTATTTTCATTATTAATTTTTTTATTTCAGAATTTTATGGGGATACAAAACATTAAAAAAGATATCTTTCCTCCATTGAACTGCTTTTGCACTTTTGGAAAAATCATTTGAGCACATTTGTATGGGTCTATTTTGGGGTTCCTTATTTCTGTTCTACTAATCTATGTGTCTGTCTCACTACCAATACCACACTGCCTTGATTATCATAGCTATATAATACACTTTAACATTGGGCAGAGTGATTCTTTCCACTTCATTCTTCTTTTTAAAAATTGTTTTACCTATTCTAGGTCCTATGCCTTTTCAAATAAATTTAAGAATAAGCTTATCTAGCCTACAAAAACTTTGATGGCATATTGATAGAAATTTTGTTAAACCTATACATACATTAATTTGGAGAGGCATTTGTACTATGTTAAGTATTCCAACTCATGAATATAGTATATCTCTCTATTTATTCATGTCTTTTTTGATTTCTTTCATCAACATTATGTTATTTTTAGGGTACAAGTCCTATACATCTTTTGTCAAATTTCTACACATTTTATTTATTTTGAAGCAATCATTAATAGTATTGTGTTTTTATTTCTGGTTTTTACATGATCATTGTTAGTATATCTTTATTACTTTAAAGTGATTCCTTTTTAATAGCTTTGTACTTTTTTCTCACAGACGCAATGTCTTCTCTTTTTAAAAATAATATGATTATTTATATGATTGTTTTCATCTTGTTGCCTGTTTTTTCCAAGTTCTTTTTATTCTCTTTTGTATATGGTTTCTGTCTTTTATGTTCAAAAGATCTTTCTGTCTTTTTGATACAGACATTTAAGGCTACGAATTTTCCCCTTAGCACTGCTTTTTCTGTATCTCATAGATTTTGAAAGCTTGTTTCCCATTTGTCATTCAGTTAGAGGAATCATATTCTGAATTCCACTTCTGATATTTTGATAATTTCCTTTTGGTTGGGGTTCATTGTTGTTGATCTATTCTTATCCTTTGGAGGTATCAAACTAGCTTGTTTTTTCAGTTGGCAGAATTCTTTTGCTTGTTTTTTCTCATCTGAAACCTCTTCTCTCAGCTCAGGGTAGACAGGTTTACAACTTATCTGTTCTCTTTAATTGGAAGCTCTCATATTTACTGAGAAGAAGAGGTCCTTAGATGCCTAGCACTTTTGTATCCTACTTTGTAAGACTGACCCAACAGGAGAGGGGCAGATGCACTGAGAGTCTGTAATGCAGCTGTTCTGCATTGTTCCATTCCCCTATGATTGTCATAGTCTAAGCTGGAGCTGGATGATCTTTGTCCAGAGTGGTGGGTGGTTCCCCAGGCCACTGTTGCAAGCTTTTGCTGGGGAGCTAGGCAAGTTCCTTGTCACAGAAGTTGGCATCGACGTAGATTGCAATGCCCAGGTCCCCTGCAGCAGTGGCAGTGGCAGTGGCAGCTGCATGAAGCTATGTAAATGGTGGTTGTGGATGTCAGGGCTGCAGGCGTTCACTCCACCTGGGTCCAGGTGAAGTGGCAGTAGGTGGCTAGTGGGTCCATAGCAGAATGTTAGATAACAGGGGCTGGTCCCACCAGGCAGCAGATGGGACGCTTAGGGGGTTGTATCCATGGGACCAAGTGGTGGCACAGGAGCCTTGGGGGTGTGGCTGGGCCACTGGGCTGCTAGGGCTCTCTCCCTGTGGCAGGTCCTGCTAAGGCAATCACCGTGGAGTTTCTCAGGTAGTATTGGTGGTGCCTGTTCTGTTTGAATCCTCCATGTGAAGGAGGGGCACTTGGCTCCCAGTCACAGGGCTCATGAAAGCATCTGCTCTCCCTGCTCCCTCCCCAGCCTGGCAGGGGCAATGTGGAGGTGCCTGCAGCAAAGCTGACCCCTGTGTGGACTGGGCATTCTGGACCCAAGAGCTCAGTATGAGATGAGTTACAGTGACCTGGGAACAGAGCCACTGGGTCCCTGCTGTACCCGCTCTCCAGTGCAATATCACTGAACAGTCTCCAGGCAGCTCCCTAATCAGTCCAGAGGTCTGCAATGGTGGTTGGGGCTCCCTTGCTGCTGCTCGAGTGGTAATGTCCATGGGGGGAGTGTGGAGCCTTAGAATTCTCACTTCTTATCCTTCCCAATGTGTGGACACCTCCCCAGGTACTTTCTGATCTTGCCCAATCACCCCATTCCTGTCTCCTTCACTCTGGGTGTCTCCCATTGCTCCTCTGATGATACACAATGCTTTCTCCAAGAAGGTCCATTCATAGATGGGCATATACTCGCAACGTTAGATCTTCTCCTTCAAAGCAGTGTGTGTGGGCTGCTTCTAGTTTACCATTTTGGCCTGATCCTTCCTGTTTCTAAACTTTAAATTAAACAGAAGCTGAATTCTAAACTGAATTGACTTTCTGAAATTCAGATTTGTAGCTCTAGTTCATCTTAGGCCTGAAAGAGATACTGGAGCATTGCTGAGACTGGGACTCCTAGAGAGTGTTTTATACACAGGCAGAGTCTGACTCGGGATTTTAATCTAACAGTCATTACACATTAAAGGCACCTAGTTATCTGTAATGTACGAATAATCCTATGATTTACATGCTGATAATACTTATTTTGTGAATGAGAGCCATGTTACTTCTGTGTTTGAAAAGAATTTTAAACTAACCCTTCTGTGGCCAGGACTCTCGGTGGGCACTGGAGTGCCAGTTTGAAGGGAAAAAAATGTGTACAAGAAGCATGTGATGTTTTTGCAGCGGTTTCAGGGCTGGGTTTGGTAATTATACTCTCGAATGCAAAAATCCAATGTGGCATAATGAAAAACACACCTCTCCTCTGTTTCCAGAACTAATTCCAGTACAGGACAGCTTTTGCACAGGCTGATTGTGTTCTATAAAGTGTGTGTTTGCTCTATTCTGTGTCTATAAGAGCACCAGGACACAAGTAAGAGAATGTAAAAACATGTGCTGCCTTGTCCCTTTTGTTCCTATTAACTCTTTCCCTCCAGGCTACTTTATTGCTCAATCTACTTGTTTGAAAACACTCACAGAACCAGTCTTAACAGGAAGAGGAGAAAAGTAGGCACGTGGGTAGTAAATCATCTATGTTGTTCAAATCATCATTACACTAAAATACTGTTCATTAAATACCCTGTTCAAATCATCATTACAATAAAATATTGTTCATTAAGTACCCTGAGGAGATATAAAAAGGACAGTTTGTATTGGGTAGGAAGAAAAAGCCAGCAAGGATTTATGGAGTTCAATGTGAAAGTCCTTTTTTGCCACAAAATTCTTTTTCTAAGCCCTCCTGAAACACCAGGCATTTGACTACAGGAATTCAAAGTAACTAAAAATCACCACGTGGATTTTGAACTACATGTTCTGGACATTCAGAACATCTGTCCTCCCTTATCTAATAGAATTTGCTAATAATGAAAGAGAAATTTTCAGTTCTTTTTGTAGTAGAACCAATGACTGTAAAAATATCAGGTACTTCCCTTAGCTTCTTACACAGAGGGCTTATTTTCACTGCATATATGTTGCTGAGAGCTTTGTCAACCATGTTATATTGTATATTATTCTCTTTATGGTTATTCAATGGAGAACTTTCTCTTAAAATTCTATAACTGAAATGATTGTCATTTTCATGAACTTTCTTGAAAAGGTTTCATTCTCTTCGCTTTCAATGCTAGATAGCTCAGTCAAATTCTAGCCCACATTTTACAACTTGTATGGGACTTTTTTATATGCCTTTGTGTAATAATGTTATCCCTGGTTTTATCTTATTTGTGCTACTCAAATTTTCCCTTTTCCATAAGATTTTCACTTACTCTTTTTATCTTGCATTATACTTTTGCATGTAAGCAATTTCAAATCTTTTTGGAATAAGGCATGGTTTAAATTTCTAAATAAAATGTCTAGAAAAATAAGTGACCATCTTTTCAGCAGTTATGCTGACCAGAGAAGAACTATTACTTTCTTGACATGAGACACATTTCAGAAGATATCAGCCTAGTCTGATACACCCACCACTGCTGGAAGGTGGACCATATGGCTGATAAGCTGCCACATCTTCTTTCTTGATAGTGCATGACACAGTCCCCATGGCCTAAGTCACAATGGCTAGAATGCCACCTAGCTTCAGCTTTTAACTAAGAGTTTATCATTTGGTAATAGATGGGTGAAGGGTAGATACCATCCAAACAATATCCTAAATATATTTTTGTTTATTTTAAACATTTCCAGCAGATTCAGATGAAGATAGTTTATAAAATATTTTGATCAAACTGAAAGGCCAACTTTTACACCTACTATTGCCAGCTTAGCACTTACTCATGCTACTACCACCTTATCATTAACCAGCTTGTTACGTAGGTGTTTAAGAGATGTCAAGTACAGTGCTCCATGTGCATCACTTCATTTAACCCTCACACAACCTTATAGGTAGATACTATTATTATGCCTGTTTCAGGGTTGCAGGATGGTGAGATAAAGACTAATTAACGAACTTTCCCATAATCATGTAATGGACTAGTAGACCTGGGACCTGAACCCAGCTATTCCTTACACAATTGTCCACGCTTTTAACACCTATGTCATGGGCCTCGCACTTCACGCTGAACATGAAGTGACATGCCAAGTGGCAAGAGATGGAATAGGTCTTTAATTTGACAGGAATGAAGCATGATGAGGACTTCACAAACACAAACTGCTTAAAGCTCACTGAGACAAATGTAATTTTATGGTTAGAAACAGTAGCGCCTGGCAATTCCTACAAGTGAAGAGCTAAGATTGTGACAGTGAGCATGTGAATTAAAATTAGGAGCCCTTAAGACATTTTGAGAAGGAATCCATAATAAAACTCCTCTAGTGAACCTGAGAAATTGGTATGACCTGTGGCAATGACTGTTATCTTGTGTCGCCACGATGGTTTCTTCTTCCTGGGCACGTGCTAGACTTTATTTTCCAGTCTGCCATACAGTTCCCAGTGGCTATGTGACTGCATTCCAGCCAATGAAGCATGAGAAAAAGTGATGCACTCCACTTCCAGGCCTGGGCCATGGTGAAAATCCCCCATGTATATTCTGCCATACTCTTTCCTATTCCCTGGGCTAAGGAAACATCTATGGAGACCTCTGAACACAACCTCTGTGAGCTGGTTCACTGAATGATGATGTCAAACAGGGCTTCTCTTCATTCCCCTACCTTCAAATTCTTCAACAAATTAGGACTACTGGGGGCTATTTATGTAAGCAAGGGATAAACTTTCCTTATTTTTGAGCCTACTCTATATAATACATAACTCAAAAACCTAGGTTATTCTTCCATGGAAAAGTAAGTAGTCTGGGTAGTCTGTAGGCTCTACATATCTCTAAAGTCACACTCATTTCTGTACCACCAGACAGTTTCTGGAAAGTTTATAAGGTTGACCATCTTTGGAAGATCATCCTGAAACTTAGCCAAGAAAATATGACAACCCTAGTCAAGGAACCCCCTTGGGACATGAGGGGTAGCACTCTTTCAGTCTCAGTCCTCAGGTTTCCCAAACTGCTTTTACTTTGATCATGTCCACATGATGCTCTAAAGTATTGGACCTATAACCTTAATTCCCACTTCTACCTTTTGAAACATGGTTTTTATTAATAGATCCACTCACCTTGAAACTGCACTGTCCTCTAAGGACTTTTGACACGGCTTGCCTCTGTAGCTTTCAGCATCCACAGTGTCTCCACATTCATTAAAGTTTATTGAACAACTACTATTTGGCAGACATTTTGCTAAAATCTGAAGAATTAGATCCATTGGCTTCTATCACATCCAATTTCATTGACTAAGACATTTCTCAGGCTTTTAGGGATGTCAAAATTTTGATAAAAGGCACACCTTTTATAATCCTTATATAAAATAACTATTCACCATCATTTAAGATATTTCCAACATTTCAACACTAAGAAAAATGGTATTAATCATATTATGCCCAATATTGTTTTTATCAGCTTATATATCTGTACTTCCCACTATATTTTGAACTATTTAAGGACAAAGACCTCTTTTATCTTAGTATTGTATCTGACAGCTTTCTGTCTTACATTTAATAGATGCTTAATAAATATTAGAATGACTAAATTACCAGTACATATAAGCAGCAATGCCCTTCCTATCCCTATTTTACTGATGACTTAATGATGGCAGTGAAAAGTTCAAATACTTAAAATAATTATGACAAATGCTTCATTAGCATAAATGGTGTAGCACAGTCCCTCTATGCTCAGGTTTTTCTAGTTTATTTCAAGTTAAAATAATATTTAGTCATATACATCAAAGGACATAAACAATACATTTGATAAGTACCAAAAAGTATTTGATGGAAATCAACACCCATTCTTAATAGTATCAGCAAACCAGAAGAGGATACTTTCTCAACATTGAAAATAACCAATACTAGGTATCATACTCAATGTGAAGCACTAAAACACCTCTTAAGGTCAAGAACATGACAAAAATACCCACAGTACCTTCTATTATTCAGTGATGTTATATAAATTCTAGCCAATAAGATAAGAAAATAAAAAGAAAATGAGATTATTCTTCTTTGCAGATAATAAGATTGTATACCTGAAAACCCAAAAGGACAAACTAAAAAACTATTCGAACTCATACATGATCTTTAGTCAATTTATCTGATTATAAAATTACTATGCTATCAATCTGTAGCTTTCTTATATACCAGCAGTAACCAGTTTAAAATGTAAACAGTTAAAATTAGCACAAATGTATAAACATCTAGAAATAAACGTAACACAATGCATAAGGATCTATACAAAGAAAAGGACATAATTTTGCCAAGGTATGCAAAAGAAGACTTTAAATAGGAATATGAATCATGTTTCTAGAAAGATAATTTTGTGAAAAAAGATGTTTTTCCAAAGAACCTATATATTTAATGCAATGCCAATTATAACCTCAATTAAAAACAAGCAAGGGAGAGGTTGAAAAAAAGAATGATTTGGAAGTTTATCTGGAACAAGAATGACCAAGAAAATATTTTAAAAAGAAGACTAATGAAAAAGATCATGCCCTATCAGTTAACAAAGCATTATGAAACCCCAGTAATAAAAGAAGTGGTACAGGTTGGGTGCAGTGGCTCACAGCTGTAATCTTAGCACTCTGAGAGGCCGAGGTAGGTGGATCGCTCAAGGTCAGGAGTTTGAGACCAGCCTGAGCAAGAGTGAGACCCCCATCTCTACTAAAAATAGAAATAAATTACTTGGCCAACTAAAAATATATAGAAAAAATTAGCTGGGCATGGTGGCGCATGCCTGTAGTCCCAGCTACTTGGGAGGCTGAGGCAGCAGGATTGCTTGAGCCCAGGAGTTTTAGGTTGCTGTGAGCTAGGCTGACGCCACTGCACTCTAGCCTGGGCAACAGAGTGAGACTCTGCCTCAAAAAAAAAAAAAAAAAAAAAAGAAGTGATACACAGACAGTGCAAAGGGTAGTAAAGGATATGAAGTCTAGACCTAAGGCTGAATTCCAGGGAGCTGCACCACTGAGATAAGAGCTGGGCTATCCCTTGAAGGAGTCTGCTTTCAGTTGGCAGCATCTGGTCAGGAGCTCCTGCTTTCAGAAGAGGACTAGGAATTTGGCTGTGCTATGGTGGCTAAGATGAGATGGAGGAGAATGCCAACTTAGACCTATAGTCTTGGGGCGGAGAGTTTGAAATGCTTAGATAAAACTTTGAGGGCAAGATTATTAAAAAGAATTTTAAGCAAGTTTCATTGCATGCAGAGATGGATAATGGCTTTTTTGATATTGCTGAAAATCCACAGTGTCCTTCAATGCTTTTGGAAGAGAAAATTTTGGGAGTTTTTGTTTATTTATTGGTTGCTGACAATGGTATGCTGAAACTGACCATAGTGTGAAGTGGAAGGTCCAGTATTCCTTAGATTACATAAGGATTCAGTGGCTGATAAAGTTGGCCTTTAATACAAATGAGGGGGAAAATGGCTTTTTTATAAGTGATGTTGGGACAGCCAGTAACTATTTACCTCCGTCTTTACACATACAAATGTATGTGACATACTAAGTTTTTGACATTATAAATTTGTGTTTTGCTAGCTTTCTACATCATAGTCTTTTATGACAAGCAGGGCATTAGTTGGGCCTGGATGTTTTCTTCTGTCTATAGTTTTCTAAGAGTTCTTATTATGAAACAGCATTGAATTTTGTCAAATGAGTTTTCTGTATCTGTTTAAATAACCATATGGCTTTTTCTTTTATCCTGCTAATGTGGTAAAATCTATTGATTGATTTTTTTTTTAAGGCAACAAGCTTTGCATTCCTGAGATAAAATCCAGTTGGCCATGATGTATTATCCTTTTTATATTTTGCTAGATTCTCTTTGTTAATATTTTGTTAAGGATGAAGTGGTGAGATTTTTTTTTTTTTACTTCTACTGCACTAAAGAAAGAAAACACACATGATAGGGCAGACTCATTTCCCTCAGCAACTGAAATTGCCTTTCACAGTCTCTACAAAATAAACTATTGCCAAAAGAAAACAAACAAGCAAAATCCCAATTTTCAAGAGAGAAAATACTATGTATGTTTAAAACTACTTATGTTAAAGCTTTATGTGATTAAAACAAATTACCACATTTATTGAAATATCAATCACAATTATTATAGACAGTTTAGAAAGCAGGTAAGGCTGTTTATAGTATATTACTTTTTTAAACTAAATGTAAAAATTATAAATTAGAGATTAGCCAGTTAAATAAATCATATATTCTTGGAGTTTTTCTAGGAAAAGCTCTAACATCAAAAATTTGTTTTATAATACAGTCCCCTTTAGTTTGGTTGGTTACTTCCTTCCCTATTATGTCTTGATAGGATTAATGTTCTTCTTAACCTTACTTCCCTTCTCCCATACTTCCTTTACCTCTTAACTTATAATTAAATTAGAAAATCTTTGCTCTTCTTAAGCATTACCTCCAAAGCCAAAACCAAAAAGAAGACAGCTATAAGGCCCAAACAAAACAACAAATAAGAAAAACCCCAGAACAAACTACCCTATTACCACAAGCAGCACCATGATACACAAAGTTAAAAGAAAATTTTTTAAAATATATGACCATCTTTTAAAAGCCAACAAGAAAAAAACCCTAGAATAAAAATGAACTACATGAACAAGTAGTTGACTAAGAAGAAATACAAATGGCCAAAAAACGTGAAAAGTTTAATCTGACTAGTTATTTTAAAATGCAAATTAAGACTATATTGAGATGTTTTTGCTTATCAGATTGGGGAAAAAGGAAAAAGAATTATAAAGCCTGATGAGAAGGTGATCAAATCTGCATGGAAATAAAACTTACGATAAAGATGAAAAGCCTTTAAAATGGGCTTAACTAATTCTGACACAGATCCATAAGGAAACCCAAACAGTCAGAGTTAGAAAGGACTGGGAGGCAACTCTCATGTCTATTATTAAAGTTAAATGTATGCACACAGGAGAATGCCATACAGTAATTATAACAAATATATTTCCGTAGAACATGAATAAATCTCAAAATCACTGTTTAAGTCTACTATGTAAGAAACAAAATGATATTTTTAGTAGAGTATCATCTATGTATATTAAATGCACATACACAAAACACTACTATAAAATTTTCAAGATATACAGATTTCTACATAGAAGAATGGACAATGAATTGAAAGGATACATATTAAATATGGTAGAATGGACACTTTGGAGGAAAAAAGATGGGGAATGAAGGCAATAAAAGTAACATGAAATAAAATATAAGAGAAGTCTTGCCTGGACTACTGAGCAATGAACTGAAATGTATGAGAAATTCAACTTTCAGCAGCTGAGGGGCCTGTCTATGGCACCAGCAAATGTACTTTCTGCTGTAATCTATTCTAAGACAATAATCCAAAGAATCTCCATTGACTTTCCACTTTTTAAAAGAGAAACTTAAAGAAATCCAAAATATACCATATTTCACAATGATAAATCATAAATGTAAAGACTGTTGATTTTTCACACACTGAACACATCCATGCAATCTTCCCAGATTGAGAAATAAAACATTTTCAACTCCTAGAATCCTTTGAGTCCCTACCAAGCCATTATTGGCCTCATCGAAGGTAACTACCATTTTGCGTTCCCACACCATTGATTAGTTTTGTCTATTTTTGACCTTCCTGTAAAAGGAATTCTGCAGTGTGTACTCTTTTGTGTCTGCTCCCTTCATTCTTTGTTATATTTGTAAGATTAACCCATGTTCTTGCAAGAGATACTATATTTCAATGTATAACTATATGACAATTTATTTATGTTACTATTGGTGAACATTTAAGTTGATCTCAGTTTTTTATTACTATGGATAAAGCTATATGCATGAACATTCTTGTCCATGTTTTCTGGGACAAATGTATGCTTTTCCTTTTGGAGGAGTAGGAATCTAGGAAAGGAACAGTTGGGTCCTGAGATCGCAACTAATCAGTTTTAGTAGATAGCGGCTTTAGAAGACAAATAATTTTCCAAAGTGATTTTACCAATTTTTACTTCCACCAGCAGGGTTTCAGTTGCCACATCCTCACCAACACTTGGGAATTGCCAGTCTTTTTAATTTTAGCCATTCAGGTGGGTATCTTGTTCTCATTTTATCTTATTTTTCATTTAAATCTGTTTCTGATTTAATTTCCTTTTAAATCTAGATTAGGTTTCATAGTCTAACACTTCTACTACTTTTCTTTTAAGGATTTTATTTTAGTTCCTGGGGCTATTTGTTTTTTATTATTATTTTCTATTGTAGTAAGAGATACATAAGATTTACTAATTTAAACATTTTAAAGTGTACAATGCAATGGCTTTAGTGCACGCACAATGTTGTAGAGCCATTACCACTCTTTTAGTCTACTCTGACTGCCATAACAGGATATCACAGACTGGGAGGCTTATATTTGTTTTCTCAAAACTTTGGAGGCTGGAAGTCTAAGATAAGGTGCCAGAAGGGTTGGGTTTTGGTGAAGCCTCTCTTTCTGGCTTGCAGATAATCCTACCTTCTTGCTATGTCCTCACGTGGTCTTTCAGATGTTGGGGGAAAGAGAGAGACAGAGACAAAGACAAAGAGAAACAGACAGAGGCAGGGAACACCTGGTGTCTACTGTCTTCCCATCACTCTCTTCATAGTCCCTCAATGCCATTCCATCATATTTATTGGTCAACTTTCCAAGTGCAGATCAATCATTCTGCCTTCTCTGCCTTACATATTGCCTCTTGTTTACTGCTGGAGAGAACTACACCACAACCCAGACTGGTACCTCCAGATATAGAGGGCTAACCTTAAGTGGGCTCACCCTTTCTCCATCCTCACCCCTACCCTACTCCAGACTATCTTGATCTTCTGATGACTGAAATAGCCCCCTGAGTAACTCCTGGCTCTTCTTTAATCTTTACTTCAGAGGGATCTTCCCCAAACACAAAGCTGGTCACATTACTCCTTAAATTACTCTCTAATGGCTCCCACTGTCTTTGGGATATAGTAAAATTTCTTTTAGATATTGTATAATACCACCAGTGTTGTTTTTAAACAGACAAAGTTTGACGAATGCCAATGGTTGTATCATTCTATCAACACTAAATGTTTATTAAACACTTCTATTTCTGATCCCAGGAATATAATTAGATCCATCAGCATAAAATGTGAAATATTTGGGTTGGGTTTTTCAGTTTAATTTTTTTTTAATTTTGGCAAGACCGAAAAATGCTAGTTTTTATAGTTTCTAAAATCAAATCTGCAATTGATAGGAAAGAAACACCATTCAAAAAGCACTGTAGGACAGTTTTAAAATCAAGTTTAAAAAATGATTTAAGTTTTTTGTTTTTTTTTTTTTGAGACAGAGTCTCACTCTGTCACCTGGGCTAGAGTGCAGCGACATCTGCCTAGCTTACAGCAACCTCAAACTGCTGGGCTCAGGTGATCCTCCTGCTTCAGCCTCCAAAGTAGCTGGGACTACAGACATGTGCCACCATGCCTGGCTAAATTTTTCTATATATTTTTAGTTGGCCAATTAATTTCTTTCTATTTTTAGTAGAAACAGGGTCTCACTCTTGCTCAGGCTGATCTTGAACTCCTGAACTTGAGCCATCTGCCCGCCTCGGCCTCCCAGAGTGCTAGGATTATAGGCATGAGCCACTGTGCCCGGCCATGATTTAAGTTTTGATCATTTTTATATTATAAAAGTAATATAATGGTAACAAATAAAAGTCATATAAAAAAGAAAAAGCCAAAAGCAGTAATAATTATAATTATATAATAATAATTCCATTCAAGTAAATATATATAGTATAGTTCTCTGAGGACACCTTTTCTTGTTGCCCACAATCCAGGACTTGCATAGTTTGGTGTCTCTCCTAGTTTCTTCCTTTCCTGTCTCTCATCTCATCTCCTTTGTCTCAGTGCTTTCCCCTCATTCCTTCACTCCTTGCTTTGTCTCCCTTTGCACTATTTTTCCTGGTCTTTGGTTTGCCTCTTTGCTTCCCTGTTTTCTTCCCTTTCCCCCTCATTCCCCTCTCCACCTTCACTTGCTGTGCCCCTCACCCAACTCTGGGCTGCTTCTTATGTTGTTTTTTCGTGGCAGACAGGCCCTTGACCTGACCTTAATGCAGCCTCAGCCTAGCCCTGGGCTCCTATCTCCGAGTTCTGAGCCCACCACCCAGAAATCTACCTTTCTCGTTAGAATTTAAAGAGAAGTGGTTTGTTCTTCCCTGAATGAGAAGTCTTTTTGGCACTACAGGACAAAGTAATTTGGTAGACAACCTTTTTAATATTCACAACAGTATTTTGAATGGGAATGAAGAAGGAGGCAGAGGTTTTTGCACCCAGTCCTCTCTTGTGGCTGAGGAGGGGATTGTTCATTGCTCCATCCTGTTTATTTCCTTATGTTCCTGTCTAGAACTTGAGACTGGGCTGCACAGTGTGCTTTGCCATGAAAAGAGGCAACTTTGACTGCATTCATTAAACCTTTGGCAAAAATGTATTGAGCACTCACTGTGAATTAAGCATCAGTCCTTAGGGGTACAGCACAGGTCAAGTCTCAGAATGGGCCTGCCTCTACTTAAATTCAATGTAATTAGCTGGGTGAACAGAATGGAGCCTTCCAACTAGCAATGGTGGAAATACCATCTCCCTGGATGCTCTCAGCCAAGAGAAGAGACAATGTTGACTCCATGTAAGGATGGGATCTAGAAATCTTCAGACAAACCTCAGGGCAACTTCTAGCACCACTTAATTCTCCCTCTTCCTCTCTACTCTCAGCTGACTCCCCAAAATGCTACGTTTGGTTTTTCCCTTTTTATAATATTATGGAGGTACAAATGTTTTAGTTACATAAATTGCTTTTGTACAGTTGGAGTCAAAGTTATAAGTATGCTCATAACCCACATAGTATGCATTGTACCTGTGTGATTTTACCCATCCCTTCTTCCCCTCTTCCACTGACTTGATTTTTTTGGCTTTTTAAAAGTAATACTAATTACCATTCCTTACATGAACTGCTTATTCATTTAAATCAACCTAGGATTTAGGACAAGGATGATTATACATACCATTAAATGTATCAGACTAAAACTGTTTGTAAGTTGTATTTGATATATCTCTCAACTTTCTTTCTTTCTTTCTTTTTTCTTTTTTTAAATTTCAGAATATTATGGGGGTACAAACATTTTGGTTACATTTATTGCCTTTGCATTGCCCAAGCCAGATTGTATTTGTCTGTGCTTGGTCATCAGAGCTTTTGCTTAGTAGTGTGCTCATGTACTCAGTTGGAATAATTTGAGGGGATATTGGTCTATAGTGCCTTAGGGCAAACAGATTCAGGAATGGTAACCACAGAACAATATATTTTATATTCTTGGTTTGTTTCTCTAAAAAGAAATCTTGCAGAATTTATGTCAAAAAATAAATATATACACTATCCATTCTAGGTACAAATTACTTGAGTGAGCATCTAATAGAATAGCTAGTCTTAGAGATAAAGAATCACTGTATAATTTGAGTATATATAACTATAAAATGTACATATATATATAGAAGAGACACTTTTGTGGAAACCAAAATTTAGTTGCTACTACAAGTGTATATGTTCTAAACTTTATTGCATCTTGAGTATTTTATCCTCAAAATTAGTTTTTATATTTGAATATGTAGATATTTCATTTCTTTATGGTCTTGGAAGAAGTTAAAATATATATTTATTCATTGGAATCTATTACATAGAATTTTTAGATATTGTGAAAAAAATTTTTCGATTTCTCCATATAACAGTCTTGAGATTTTTGTTTGCTTGTCTTTTAATAAAATATGAGAAGAGGGCAAGTTGGGGGTTTAATAGGCTGAAGACCTACTGTGCTTCTTAGGATGTGTAGCATTATTGATAAAATGTTTTGGACTCTTTATAGTACTGTAACTGCATGTAAAACTTCTGGAGTCAAGGACTGGATCCTCTATGCATAGCTATTGGACCCAGCATACAAGAGTGGTTCATTGAATGAATGAGTCTAAATAGTTTCATAGAACTGATTCATTTACTTAAGTGGCCATTCAAATCAGTTTACTCAGTCAATTTCATTGACTTCGTGACCTCATTCAGAAATAATCTTTAAAGCGAAGAGTCATAATAAAGGAAGGGACAGAAAAGTTCCCATTGTTGTGTAGTAGTAAAAAGATGGTAGAAAGTAGTTTACTAAATTGAGTTGCATTTAAAAGGAAGATAAAAACTTTCAGGACTATTAAAAAACCTAAACTTTTTTTTTGATAAACTAAACTTTTGAATCCCTGAATAGCAATAGGGTTGGGTGGAAACTCTGAAGACAATAATTTTAAAACAAAAACAAACTAGTCCTTTAATTATAGCATAATTATCCAGATTTCAAACTGTGAATTCACTTTTGCTTTGGTCTTTTAAATAAATTATGCATGTTTTCCATATGGGGCCCCACACCAAAACTCCTTTTTAATCTGGGAAAACATTTCCAAAATCCAAGTTTGTATCCAAACTCTGGGATATTAATTTGATTTTGGATTCTTCCATAAACTTTCCATGTTTAGAAATCTTTTTGAACTGTCCCTTGGGATACACATGTTTATATTACACATATTCTATGTCTTTTAATAGTAACATTTAGGAATTCAGTAGGAAAAAAATAATGCCCTTGTAAATTTGATCTCTTTTGCAAACATAAGAACATAAAATGTTCTTTGGTTTACCCCCCACCAAGTTTACATTAATAAACCATCAATCGTAAGCTCAAACATCCAATTCCAAAAAAATTTCCAACTTTAATATTATGGGCTGTTTTATTCTGTTGTGCATTTAACAAAGGATTAAGGCATAATGCATTTTTAATTAACTAAAATATTAGTGGCAAAGGATTTTAAGAGAAAATTTTTAAAGAATTACTCATCATAAACATGGTTTCAATAGAATTTATTTATAAAGCTGTGTAGAGAACCAGCAAAGAATTATTAAAACTTAAAAAAACTTTTTCCTTTTATATAAAATGGTTAACTTGAAGAACTTCATAGATAATAGCAAAAAATGTGGGAGCACTCTTGTGGGCTATGAACTAATCAACAAGTGCTGAGATTTTTTATTATTTTGCCAAATTTTTGTGAGACTGCTTATAGTGAATGTGCGGAACCTGAAGGGGGATTGTGTTCAGCCAACGAGACTCCTTAACCAGCCCACACTCCACAATCTTAAATGCCTTTCAGGCACCTAGAAGTTCAGCTAATGAGATGAGGCAAAGTAACAGGATTTGAACGACAGCCTTAGCCAATTCAGTACTGCCTTGCTTTTAACTCTGTGTCTATATGGCACAAAGCAAAGCCAATATTTTATACTTTGTCCTTGATAGCATTTCAACTCTGATGATGGACTAATTTTCAAGGCTTTGAAAATTTCAAAGTCAGTTAATTCAACTAGAGTTGTGTTTGGCTTCATTTAACAGAAACCCACTAACAGTGGCTTAACCAGTAAAGTTTTGTTTCTCAAATAAATAAGAAGTCCAGAAGGAAGCATTATGATCATTAAGAAAATAATCAGGGATTGAGGTTCCTTCTAGTTTTCTGCTCTATCTTTCATGGTGTTTGATTTTCATGATTACAAGATGGCTGCTCCATCTATGGCATTGTACCTATGTCCTTAGCTGGAAGGAGAAAGTACACAGGGCCACTGAATATGGCAGCTGAACCTATCCCTTGTTAACAAGGTGAAAATAGCTTTCCTGCTAGGAGACTTCTGCTTATAGCTCATTGACTAAAACTGTTTCACATGGGCTGCCTCTAGTTTGAAAGAGTTTTCTGGAAAATGGAATTCTTTTGTGTTTGGGCACTTTGGTTCCCCCAATAAAATCAGGTCTCTGTTGGTAAGAAAGAAGGGAGGTAAAAAGAATGCTGGGCAGTAAAAGTGATCAAAGTTGACCAACCACTAGCTGATTATGGTGACTAAATAAATTTGTCCTCATTCTATTTTACTTCAATTGTATAGGTATAGCCTCAATTATGTCCTCCTATAATCAAAAGATCTAAAAATATTCAATATCACAATAACAAATTTCAGCTGTCAGATCTCCCATTCTTTCCCACAGGCCTATATGGAGCCTCAGGGACTTCCCAGGTGCTTCCTGTACTGCATTTGCAGTACAGGCAGAGTGCTGGAAGAGTGGGTCAGAAGGAAGACTTTGGCACATTTGTCTTAATCATTCTTTTCACTCATATCACCTGAGTCCCATATCATTTTGTCACAAAGATTTGAAAGCTGATGATCACACACTCCTAATTTCTGGCCTAATTCTGTTTCTGCATTAAATTACAAAACTTTTCTTCATCCTCCCATATTGCTACATCAGGTAAGTCTACAATATTGATATAAGAATAAAGTGCCTAGATCAGGTGTCCTTAAACTACATGCGGGCCACATGCGGGTTGCCTAGCACATTTATCCAGCCCTCTGGGTGTTTTTGCAGCCGCTGCCTGTCCTGCTTAGCATCCAACTCGTCACAGGCCCACAGTGCGCACTCTCCAACGGTCTGAGGGACAGTGAACTGGCCCCCTGTTTAAAAAGTTTGAGGACCCCTGGCCTAGAGTAAGGGGTCTGCAAAACAGAGCCCACAGTCACATCTGTCCAGCTGCAATTTTGCAAATAAAATTTTATTAGAACATAGCTATATCCATTCCTTTATGTACTGTGGACAGCTGCTTTCACACCACAGGGACACAGCTGAGTAGTTGTGACAGAGGCCATATAGCCTGCAAGACCTGAAATATTTCCTGTATGATCTTTTGCAGAAAAAGTTTGCTGATCCCTGATCTAGACAATCAGTATATTAAAGTAAGCAAATATTTCTACTGTGTGAAGATCACTTCCTCCTAAACATGTAACAGATACTTTCTCATTTTATCACTGAGCAGCTGCCCAGATGAAAAAGCAAAGGACTCTGGTGCAGAAATTTTTGAAGGAGTCAATAAAAGTAATGAGAACCAAAGTACAGGGATTAGTTAGGAAGCCTTGAATGGATAACACAACAAAAGTGAGAAAGTTTGAAAAGTTGGGACTACTGGTATCAATCACTGAGATATTTTTATCAGTCCTCCTTTACAAACTAGGAACGTTAACTCAGAGTTGTCATTTTTCAGGGTGGTAAGACCTAATTTTTAGGCTAATAACATCAAAATAAATTTCTCCCAAATAAAAAGAATTTAGCTTTTTCCTACAATTGCAAGCAAAATTAAATATTTTCTCCACTGGGCTTCTGGAACATTTTGGTGAATAGTACTGTAATTATTTGTCTAAACATTTGTCTTTTCTACTAGTTCATTGTGGGAGACACTGGCTTATTGAGCTTTTTATCTCTATTGCCCCGTAGGGTACATGGATCATAGTAAGTGCTCAAAACATAATTTTAAACAGAAGAATTAATTAATTATTAATTAATTTGGGGTTTGAAATCTTATTTTAGTGGTTTATAGACTATGCAAAAGAGTTCTATTATAAATAATATACAGTAAAGGATTACCCCTACCCTAAGAGAGGTTTGGCCTTTGTCCTTGGCTCTTGGGAGGCAATCTCTAAGCCCTTGAAATGTCCTGCATAAAAAGAGTGTTTTTATTTACTTGAGGCCTCAAGCCATGCCAGATAGTCTATGCTAACAAAGTGGTTTATGGTGAGAGCCCTTAAGACCAAATACCTAACCCAGAATCTAAGGGTGTGGAGATGGCTCCAAGTTCAAGCTCCTGACTTCAGAGTCCATCATCCATCCATCCACTATGACAAGACTGCTTCTTCCTTTGTGGTGCAGGGAAGAGTACCTACAGTTAACCTCCAGTCCAGGTCTCCATAAGACAGGGGCTACAACAGGAGTTTCTAGGGAACCATTGGATTCAGAACACAGTATGCTCTTTGATTTTCGACAACTCTATTTCTCTCTTTGCCCCTAAGAGTTTTGGTGACAATAAGGTAGTAACTCCCTCTAATTAATCATCTCTGTTTCCGCCTTTGCAAAAATATACTAGCCCTTTAGCAAGCTAGTTTTATTCTTAACCAAATAAACTTCCCAAAAAGTGAAGTGAACTATTTTCCTATCTAGGCTGGGAAACTAGGAAGCCAGCAGTGACTCAGTGGGGGCTTGATGAGGACAGATGATCATTTTCTTTTTCCTTTGGTAATCTCAAGATCTCAGGAAGGGAAGAAGAAATGAGAGACAACTGGAATCCCCCAGCATGGCCTTCAATGTAGCAGTGTAGAGGTGGTGCTGACTACTGAGCCACCCAGAGCACTGGCCAAGGATGCCCAAAACTCTCCCCTCAAAGGCTGCCAGCTCAGATTTGCTGAATGTAAATGACACAGACAGTAGCTGCTACATGTGTGCTATTAGGAGAATAGGTGAGTGAACCTTTCCATTCCTACTCCAGGAAGCCAGTGGTGTCTGGTCCTAGCATGTGAGTCATAGGAAAGTCCATGTGGCTCAGAATCCCAGGAGGTCACAGACTCACGAAAACAGCTCCTTCAAGAGTCAATTTCAACAGCACACGGATTCAAAAGATAAACTGATATTTAGATTGAGATACTAAGAACATCCCAATTCTTTTTGTTTTCTCTTTATGTCAAGCACAATGAATCTTATACCACTCAAGACTAAAAGACAAATTGAAGACAAGAAGACGCAGTAACTACTATTCAGAGAGCCTAACAGGTAAAACTTGGAGACCCTAACTTTTATCCCCATTTATAGATATAATTCACTTCTTGTTTGAATGGGTTTCTTCCCTGTTGTCATGCTGCAATTCAAACATGGGACATTTAGAGTATAAACCCTTGTGGCAAATCTCCAACGTCAGTGTGCCTGAGCTGAAATTTGATCTTCATTCTCTGCTTTTTCCTGGATGGATCTTTTCTATCTATCCAGGAAAAAAAACATCTTTGATTTATTAGGATTGGGCCAATCAAAAAAGCCCGGTAACCACCACCAACACAGGCCCAGTAAATCCATGTTGGAGATGGTTCCAAGAGGGGAGGAGTTCAGAAGTTCTCATCAAATTAGCTTCTTTTGGACAAGCACTTTGCCTTGAGTCATCCTTTAAAATGTTAGAAGGTTCTAAGGTTTCCTGAAGTTTCTGTGTATATATATTAAAAAAAGTATAATGTAAATTTAAATTAAATATAATTAAAAAAAATAAAATGTTAGAAGGATTTCTTCAGTCTTGTCTTTGTGCCCCTGAAAGCTGTTTTGTTCAGGTCCATCTGCCGAGAGCTATGGGTTTGTCCATCTCACCATTAGTAATGGCAGGCCTTTGTTCACATTCCAGAAATCTGAGTTTGTAGAAACACCATTCTTACTCACTCTTGTAAATGCTCATGGGGTGGTCTCAATCTAAGTCCATGGTCTCCTTAGGTCAAACACTGATTTCTTAATAATTTTGAATTATATTTTTAACTTATGTACATCTTTCAAAATGACATAATTTCATCCGGGACAATTTGAAATTATAATGGCCATTTTGGAGAACTTTGTCATGAACAGAAAAAAAAAAAAAAAAAAAAGCCTTAGCTATCCATTGGTCTTTAGTTTTTGATTGACATCAGAAAACTTCCAAATGCAATTTAGACCCTAAAATCTAAAAGATTTGCTAATAACTAGGATTTTAAAGGAAAAGTTTATTTAAAAATTCAGACCTATCATGGGCATGTACACTCCAGGCCTCCCTGAACTTTGCCAAAAGAAAAAAGGAACTCTGAAGGGCAACGAAGAGGCTTCAAACAGACATTAGTATCCAATTTCCAGTGAACCCTTTAAACCAGCAAGATAACAGAAACAAACCATTTCAACAGATCCAGGCACTACACTTTCCATTTGGAACCCTACCACAGTGTCCATACTCATACCTTAGAGTTGCAAGATTACTTAGGTGATAGGGGTTTCTGACACCCCTCAGACTCTCACCCCATCTATAATTTCTTTCATATTTGTCTGTAGCTGGATTTCTCTCATTTCATTTTTTTCCCGTCTCTTTGGAAACTTTCGAAATAAATAATAAAAAGTTGTTATTATGTGTCACTCTAGGAATACCTAGTTCACATAGACAGATCTAATTAAAAGGGAAAATATCAGAAATTGAATTTAATGGAACAAGCTCTTGTTCTAATTGGCCTTTAGAAATAATAATGACATCTTGGTGCCATGGCTCACACCAGTAATCCCAGCACTCTGGGAGGCTGAGGTGGGAGGATCCTTTGAGCTCAGGAGTTAGACACCAGCCTGAGCAAGAGCGAGACCTGTCTCTACTAAAAATAGAAAAATTAGCCGGGCATGGTGGTGTGCACCTGTAGTCCCAGTTACTCAAGAGGCCGAGGCAGGAGGATCACTTGGGCCCAGGAATTTGAAGTTGCAGTGAGCTATGCTGATGCCGCTGCACTCTACCTGGGCGCAACAGAGAGATACTCTGTCTCAAAAAAATAAAAATAAAATAATAATAATACTGACATATTTAGCTCTTGGGGAAAAATCTGCATGGCTGAGTTACTGGCTTATAAGATATGAAGGAAAACAAAATATCAAGAGCTTTTAAACATGTTATAGCATTAAAATTTGGGTTTATAAGTACACACATTTTATGAACTGCATTTAAAGATTATGTAATTTTCTATCAAAATGATTCCTTGGACAAATTATGCTAATTTAATAATTTTTGGTCTAAAAATTGGTCGATATTTTTCCCCTGATTTTACCATCATGTTAAAGACAATGTTGGCAAAATATACTAGGTTAGGCTAGTCTTTATTTTCATTAAAAAAGTCCAATTTGAATTTCCTAAATTTCCCCTATGGCTTTGCTAGGCTGTCCTTTAAGATTATAAAATTGAAATTTGTATGTTCAATTAAATTCTATAATAATAGGTAATGTGTTTAGGAAAAGAGATAAATTTATATAATGCTATAAATCATAACATTTGTCAATTATAGCAGCAAAATTCACAATTGCAAAGAGGTGGAAATAATCCAAGTGCCCCTCAATACATGAGTGGATTAATAAAATGTGGTATATGTGTACCATGGAGTTCTACTCAGCCATAAAAAAAATGGTGAACTAATACCTCTTCTACTAACCTAGATAAAACTGGAGACCATTCTCCTAAGTCAAGTATCACAAGAATGGAAAAATAAACACCACATGTACTCATCATTAAATTTGAACTAATTGATCAATGCTTATATGCACATATGGAAATAACATTCATTGGAAATCAAACAGGTGGGAGAGGGGAGGAGAGAATGGGTAAATCCACACCTAACGGGCTAATGCATGTTATCTGGGGGATGGGCACACTTATAGCGTTGACTCAAATGGTACAAAAGCAATTTATGTAATCAAAACATTTGTACTCCCGTAATATCCTGAAATCCATGAAAAATAAAAAAATTAGTAAAGAACTTGAGTTTAAAATCTAAAATTATTTTGAGTTATTGATAAATAATCTTTAGATACTTGGGCATACAATTATTATTATTATTATTATTATTTTTTAGAGACAAGGTCTCACTCTGCCATTAAGGATGGAGTGCAGTGGAGCCATCATAGGTCACTGCAGCCTCAAACTCCCAACCTCAAACAATCCTCCTGCCTCAGTCTCCTGAGTCATTAGGACTACAGGTGCGACCCACCACACCAGCTAATTATTTTTATTTTTGTAGAGATGAGGTCTTACTATGTTACCCAGGCTGGTCTCCAACTCCTGGCCTCAAGAAATCTTCCTGCCTTGGCCTCTCAAAGTGCTGGGATTACAGGCATGAGCCACTGTGCCCAACTAGCACACAATTTTAATATATCTGTACTATTATTTGATACATTATAGAATTGCCTTCAATTAACAGGTTAAAAAGATGTACAAATGCCTTTGGTTTATGTTAATATATGTGTAAATTTTAAAAGAAAAATTTTTTAAAAACTGTAACATTGGAGGATGTTTCTACAGAATAATAGATATATTTTGGTTTAGTGTACAAAAAGATAATTTTGTCTCAAAGTAAAAAGTATCTGGTTGTGTCAGAATAAAATAAATAATAATAAAAGACAAATTTTGGCATGATTTGTAAGTGTAAAAGATCTCTCTTGAAAAGTGAACTATATTTGCTTGAGATTATAGCATCTTCAAATAAAGAGTTGAAAAAAATGTGTTAAAAATTTTTGACCAAATTGCTTAAATATTATGGGCTTATTCAAAAGAAAAAAAAGTTTATAAATATTTATCTGCAAATTTAAAACAGTGAACTAGAATGGTTTTTCTTTCTATTAAAAAATATCTAAGTTAGGAGTTCAAGAACAGCCTGAGCAAGAGTGAGATGCCATGTCTACCAAAAAAAAAAATTTAGGTTATTAAGTATGAAATGTCCAATTTCCTTAAGCACTAAGTTTGACAGTTGATATCTGACATTTCTCTTTGACACTTCTTGTTTTATTTTTGTTGTGAAGGTAGATCCTCAGTCTTTCAAACACACATTTTGGCTTATGATTATCTTTCAAAATTTTTAGAGAAATTTTTGTGAAACCATGGGTAAGTAAAAAATTCGTGTTATTTTTGAATATGAGTTCCATCATGGAACCAATGAAGCACAGACAGCTAAAAATATCCACAAAGTGTTTGGGAAGGATGTGGCTAATGAACACACAGTAGTACATCAATGGTTTGAGAAGTTCCTCTCTGGTGATTTTAATCTTGAAAATGAGCCATGTGGGTGACCTGAGACCAAAGGGGATAATGATGAGCTGAAAGCTGTAGTGGAATCAAATCCATCTCAGCCTACATGTGAATTAGCAGCAAGGTTTGACATTACTATGCCAACAATGTCAGATCATTTGAACCAAATCAGCAAGGTAAAGAAGCCGGATAGATCAGTTCCCCATGAATTAAACAAACATCAGAAGAGAAATCATGGCCGGGCGCGGTGGCTCAAGCCTGTAATCCTAGCTCTCTGGGAGGCCGAGGTGGGCGGATCCTTTGAGCTCAGGAGTTCGAGACCAGCCTGAGCAAGAGCGAGACCCCATCTCTACTATAAATAGAAAGAAATTAATTGGCCAACTAAAATATATATAGAAAAAATTAGCCGGGCATGGTGGCACATGCCTGTAGTCCCAGCTACTTGGGAGGCTGAGGCAGCAGGATTGCTTGAGCCCAGGAGTTTGAGGTTGCTGTGAGCTAGGCTGACACCACGGCACTCACTCTAGCCTGGGCAATAAAGTGAAACTCTGTC
>VSMD01128154.1:0-29036 GCA_008750895.1 Mirza zaza | reverse complement strand
TCACAGTAGGAGGATACTATTTGCTGTGTGCCATTTTGCATTCACTAATTTATTATTATTTTTTTGCCATGAGTATTCCTTACCTTTTCTACTCAAAGTCATATTAAAAATGCATGTTAAGCATAGCCCTCCTTATTTTTATATTTGAACAGTCTTTATCTCTTCTCCATTTCTCTAAACTATGATAGAGGAGATTATAGAAGGCCAAGAATTCATAACACTCTTGGTTCTTGCAACAGTTAGCTTTTGCTGCATAACAAGCAATGCGGACATTTCATGGCTTAAAAATCATCTGTTAGCTCACATTTGTCTGGGTGAGCAATGTTTGCTGAGTTCACCTGGGCATCTTTTTCTGTTTGCACCTGAGTTTACTCTTGCCACTGAAGCTGGATTGTTGAGAATGGATTTACTCACATGGTTGGTGATTTGCTGGGGTGCTTCCGTTTTCTTCTGTGCGGCCTTTTTGTCAGGCTAGCTCAGGCTTGATCAGCAGGCTAGCTTGACTCCTAGAGTTCCAAGTGCAGTGACAGGGCCATCCCTGACTCAGGAGCACTTCCCAGCCCCAGCTTGCATCACGTTTGCTAATGTCTGGTTGGCCAGAGCAACTCACAAGCCAGAGTCAGAGACTGAGAGGTAGCCAGTGATGGAGGCAGCCACGAACTCACCTTGAACAGGTGCATGCCAATGGGGATGGGATAGATTTGTGGCCATTATTTGCAGCCCACCCCAGCCCTCTTGGATGAAAACTACACATGGAAGAGAATGATGCCCTAGGAGGAGAACGTTCCTTAATCTAGATCTTCCCCCTTAAATCATCTTTGGTGGTTGAATTCCAGACTGTACGTGGTCTCTTCCTTCATGAGAGCAGCTTTCTACGTGCTTATGCCTGTGCCGCCTCCTTACCTCTTATTGTTTAAGCACCAGTGCTAATAATTCTGCTTTACGTTTTTCCCCCCTTCCTTCAGTGAACTGGCAGCCCAGAGATCAGGTCACATGCCTTAGTGACACAGAGCATCCCCGGCACGGGGCCCCGCACATCTCCAGGGAGCTCTGCAGGGGCCTGCGTGACACAGCCAGCACCAGCAGTGCTCTGACCAGTTGCTCTGCTCCTGAGTGTGCCCACGGCACTCCCGTTGGGAAGCCGTTTGCTCTGCATCAAGGGCACCAGCACATCGGGCTCCAGCCTCGAGTTCCCCTGCCCTTCCATACCAGCCAGCTTACTCCAGACATCGTTGGGGATCTAAGGCATTTGCTTTTCTGATTCTGCTGGTGCTGGTTTCTGCTTCCATTGGCTTATGGATGCACAGATGATGGGGGTAGTGAGAGCCTGAGAAAAGCTGCGTGGCACCCTTTCAATGGGCAACTCCATGGCACTCTATTAAAATTGCAGAAGGCTCAAGGAAACAGGCAGGTAGAACTAAGGCCGAGATCTGCCTACCTGCTTTACAAATACATTGAGTCTCATTTGACCCCTCAGGTTGGTAGATACATGGGTCAGTGTAAAAGGTCTCCAGTGTGATCTCCCCCATTGCTGTGCTGGTTTTCTTGAAAACTCTATGTGCACGGATTTAGTGGCATACTTGCACACTTTAATTCTACAAAAGCAGAATACAGGGTGTCAAATTGGCACTTCTATTTAAAAAAAAACACAAACAAAATCCACTCAAATTGTTTTCTTTTCTGCAGACTTGGGGATTCTGCCCTAGTTATGCGGTTTCTTGCTCAGTGGATGGATGTGAAGTATTCCTTTAAGCTGTTGATTGTCAATCATTTTTATACAGTTGTCACCTTCAGTATGTCACAGTCAGTAGCAGAAATGTAAAGCTTGGAGACACTCATTCTCACTCTGACATCCGTAACTCAATTGAGCTTTGTTTATAAAAGGAATCTAAAAATACAAAAATTTATGATTAGTAAATATGGCTTTGGGGAAGGACCTTTTCAACAAACAGGAAAATAGTATTTGGAGACAAAATGCCTCTGTTATATCCAGGAGGAACGCGAGCTTCAAAAATCCCAGATAAAATCAGAATAGAAAAGCACATTAGGGATCCCCTGACACAGTGTTTAGATGCATGCTAACTCCGCCGGCTCTCCCCGCCCGGCACATTGCGGCAGAGACTGTGCAGGGCCGGTGAACGTTGGGAGGGAGGGGAGGTGAAGCCAGATCAGTAAGGTGTTGGTTCAGTTCTCAAGAACTCGACCCGGTTAAGTGGGCAGAGGAAACGGATTAACGTGAAACATTCAAGGAAAAGGTGCAGCGCTGTGTGGCGTAGACGAAAACTTCCACACGCATCTAGTGAACAGGAAGCCATGTATGCAAGGGTCATGGTTCTCATACCTCATTCCCTTTATTTCAAATGCATCGAGGTCCTACTAAGTGTTGGGGCACCGTGCTGGTGCCAGTGTAAGCGATGAGCAAACTGATGGAGGACTGTTTCGCAGGAGCGCACAGGTGAAGGGGGTTAGGAGCGGCAGTTAGATAGGGTGGGGGGACCCACATGACCATAGCGGCAAGCCCATAATCACCATCTGAGATCATTGTCCCACAGGAAAGGCTCACTCCTGGTCCTAGGAAGACAGCTAGCAAAGGAACTCTGCCTAAACTCGAAAGGGTCAAGACGTGCCCTGCTAGAAAGTGGCACAGAGCTGAGGACGGGAGGATGAGGAAGGGTCCGATCAGGATGGGGAGGCGGCAGTGTGGGGAGGGTCTTCCAGACTACGGGAGGGGGCTGCACCGCGCGAGGGAAGCCGGCGCTACTGGGGCCACGGGAGGACCAGCTTGGGGAGGGCTGAGGGGGAGGGGGAGCTGCGTGAAGGTGGCCTGCGGGGACGGGAGGGGGCTCGAGGGAAGGGTCGGTTCTTCAGATCTGAACAGGTGCAGGGAAGGCGCGGCAGGGAGGGGGGCAGCTCGGGTGAAGGCAGGACAGGTGTGAAGGAGGCGTAGTTGGGGG
This sequence comes from Mirza zaza, assembly GCA_008750895.1. Taxonomy (NCBI): domain Eukaryota; kingdom Metazoa; phylum Chordata; class Mammalia; order Primates; family Cheirogaleidae; genus Mirza; species Mirza zaza. The sequence continues at coordinate 26,082 of VSMD01128154.1, read as the reverse complement.
AACACAGGAGGGAGGGTTTCATTGTCACAGGTGACGAGCGGGAAGGCTGTGGGAAGGAAGCTGGATTTTGGCTGTGTTGGCAAAGATGGGCCGAGGCTAGGTGGAGACTATTGATAAACATGTGACTTCTGTGGCCCACAGTACTGTCTAGACTCAAGCCTTATGCTGCATTTGTCAGTCTATCAATGCATGGCAGTTGGGGTTAGGGTTAGCAGTAACAACAGCAGCTAATCTTGGTTGCGGGATGGCTCTGCCAGGCCCCGAGCTCAGCGTCTCAGAGGTCTCCCCCCCCCCTCGCCCCATTCATCCTCAGTGTGTCCCTCAGGCCTGACCCCAAGGTTCGTCCCAAGTTACCACTTCTCAGTGGGCCCACTGCCACACCCTAGGTCCAAGCCACTTGTTGTTTCATACCTCCCCTCCTGAAACGGCTTCCTAAACCGGCATCTCCAGGACCTACCTCCTCCGACCCACGGTCCACATCATGGCCCCAATCATTTAAAGCGTAAATCAGCCGCGCACCCATCTTCATGGCAGCGCCGTTCACAGTGACAGAGAGGTGGAAGCGGCTCACACCGAGTGGATAAACCAGTGCGGCCCTTGCACACGATGGAGTATCATGCAGCCTCAAAAAGGAAGGGAGTCCTGTTACATGCCGTGACATGGATGGACCTTGAGGACATCATGCTCAGTGAAATAAGATGGTCACAAAAAGATAAATACCGTATGATTCCAGGTGTACGAGCTATCTAAAGCAGTCGGATTCTCAAAGACAGAAAGTAGAATGGTGGTTGTCAAGGACGTGGAGGAGGGGGAATGGGATGTTGTATTTGAACGGGTACGAAGTTTCAGACTTGCAAGATGAACGCCTTGTGGAGATCAGTTGTACATCATCAAGAATATGCTTAACATTACTGAAGTCCCCATAAAAATGGTTAAGGTGATAAATTGTATGTGGTTTTCGATTATCACAAAAAAATTTAAGAAACAGAAACATAAATCATTTCAGTGAATCCCCTTCTTGAAGCTCTTGAGTGGTGTCCCATTACTTATAGAAAGAAAAGATAAAAAGGACTGCAGTCCATAGAGTCCCGTAGCATGTGCTCTCTGCGTGCCGCAAAGACCTCACTTCCTGGCACTTTGTCTTTTCTTCACCCTGCTCCTGTCCTTCTCCCTCCCTTTTTCTCATCTTAAAACATGCCCAGGTCATTATAACCCTTTGTGTTTCCAGTTCCTCTGTCCCAGATCACTCTACCCTTAGATTCATTGGATGAATTATTTGCCATACTTAAGGCTTCAGGTTAAATTTGGAGAAGACATTTGTCCTTTACAATAATAACAAGCAAAACGATAAGCAGAAATATGCTTCTTATTATCATCATCATTTAACAATGTTCTGTGTGCCTCAGGTCTGAGACCTGTTTTCTCAGTCCTAAAGGCATGTAGAGTTTCCATTTCATAGGGTTTTATTTCATTGGTAGTTCAGGCCACCCTTCAAAATAGAACCATTTTGGGAGATGAGTTTTTTGGTTTTTTTTAATCTACCACTTATCTTGAAGAAATGCTGATTTTATTTCAGAGCAGTGATGAAGATTTTAAGTTTCCCCTAAACTTTAGGCAGAGAGGGTCTTCCTTATAAGATCCCATCGCCTGGTAAAGGCCTTTCTGGGGACCAGCCAACAGACTGAAAATTCAGGAGAAGCCAGGTTGGAGGAAATGCAAAATGAACTTTATCTCTGGTCATGGAGGAGGCGCTCCGTGAATGATGGGGCATTTACTCAAGGGCAGATGTGAAGTCGGCCATCCTTGGGCCTCTGGCCGCACGTGGTTGAAGACGTGGGTGATGCTTGTTGCCATGACTGACCGAGCAGCTACAGGTCAGGGTGGCAGCTCTCCTATGGATGCTCATAGTCACTGCGAGCTTCTGACTCCAACTTCCCGTTTCCTGAGCGCTTTGATCAGAGTCAGTAGAGAAAGAGGAGCAGAAGCACATGTACGATCTCTTTCTCATTACAGAGATTTATTTTTATTAGCCCCTTTGTCTCATGTGGCTGGCATTGAACAACCACAGCAGCCCCATTATTGGATTCTGCAAGCGTCTCCGAAAGCCAGCTTTTTCAGTAACCTCGTGTCGGAGTGTTTTTGAGATTTGAACTGCTTTTGTTCTCGGAAGGTCACATGCGACGGCACGGAAGCCAGCTCCCAGTGTCCCCCGTGCGGGTCTGCTCTTGTTCTTGATGACACGCTGAGTCCCTGACCCAGCTAAGCTCCCTTACTCAGAAACATGTGCTTTTGGTCACAGAGGGGACCAGGTGAGGGACAGCATGCACAGATGACAACACATTATTATCACTCATTTGTTCCCCGACTCCCTAAGAAATTGGAGTCTATTGGATTCCAATTTCTTCTCCCATTGATGGCGGAGTCAGTAGGATGAGAGCCTGCATGTTCCTCTGGAGACTCCACGCCAAATGAATTTTAATGGTCTCAGTCCCTCCCACAAACACAGTTGGAAACTCTGCTGGGTGATACCGTTTAAAGATGGGAGAAACTCCAAATCTGTGCACAGAGAAACCTCTGCTTTATTGTCCCAGACTACTAAAAAAAAAAAAAAAAGACAACAATTCGTTGCCAGTTACCTGTTGGGCTGCTGAAGCTTTGTGTCATTTGTTAAGCAGTACTGTGGCATTAAAATGAAAGAAAAAAGCTTTGCATGTGGAAGAAAAGAAAGAAAGAAAATAGCATGCCCTCTTTAATACTCACTGGTGGGTGACGTCATTTTAGGCATAAAAGACAGGGAATGGATCTGAAACGTGGTTCGTGCTGCTTTTCTCTCCCACTGTAGCATGGAATGCTCTGACAAGCTGCTGAATGATGGATTCCGAGGGCTGTAGGTTTCGAAAGCACCATTTAGGTTCAAGGCATCTGGGATCATTGAGGTAGAGTGGGTCAGAGTGGCTTCTCCGCGTAAGAGCAGGCGGTGGAGAAAGCAAAACACTCCTGCTAATGTCAGAGTGGATGGGCGGAAAAGCCCCCGGAAGAGCCACACCAGGATAGATGGAGGAGAGAGAGACAGGAGTGTGATGTTGGGATGTTTTGGTGCCAGATGGAGGGTTTCACAGGAAACAGGGAGGGATAGGCCATCATGCCTGCTTCGCTTTGGCTTGACGCCTGCAAGTTTCCTAAAATTTGCCCTGTACTTTTCTTGGTGTCTGTCATGCGGCTGCAGTGTGTCCCTTTTGGTAGATGGAGAAGAACAATCATATGCAAAATGAAGACCTGGGAATTTTCCTGTCGTCTTCCTAGGCACTGAACTGGCATGGGGGAATTTTTAAGCATGCGCTTTTAGAATCAAAATTAGTTTTCACGTCTGCAGAGGCAAGGAGCCCGTGGAAACTACCAACTGGCATTGCTAAGAATAATTATTGTCAAATTGAGTCCATTGTGAATAGTCCTCATAGATAATTGCCCTGGTTAGAATGAGCGCCAAAGAGGGAATTTTAATATTTACTAACTCCCTGGTGAAGAAAGAAACCTTTTGCTTTATGAAAGGCGGTGGTGTTAGTAATTTGCAGGTGGAATGCATTAGTGACATTCACTACAGATGGATTTTATGATAAGGCATTGTCCAGAAGAGATGATTCAAATTCCACCAGCGGCTTTCCTCTTCATAGAAGCATCTAGACTTCAAGTCAGAGCTTTCTTTTATTGAAAATATCTTGATTCTGTAGGAAACCAGAGAGTCTGCTGAGCTCTTTGTAAAAGAGCCCATTTCATGAAGTCTGTAGGATTATGTCAGTATTTCATAATGAACACATCTTTTCCCATGATTTATCCTTACTAGGATAAAGGGACAGGTGTGTCCACTTATGCATTTTCTTAACAGCAACAACAAAAATTACATTATCATTAAACATAAAGTAACCACTACATACATGAGTGCTCAAAATTCAAGCCCTTGGGTAGGGTTGGGAATACATTACATTCAGATCTTGGGCATGTTTTTCTTTGGAGGTGGGTCATGGAGTTGAGGGCGAGGCATGAGAAATTTCTGGAGTCCAACCCAGGAAGCCTAACGGGGCATCCGGCCCAAGCCTGGATGCTGTAGATTGTAGGAGGCTCCGTGTTAGCCTTCTGCCTCCGGTGAGTACCCGTGACTGGCCCTGGAAGATGGGTGCTCCCCACTTCCAGAGCTCGCCCAAGAAGATGGCAGTACCTGTAACATCTATCTTCCCTCATTTAGTGCCCAAGTGTTATGGGGACCCCCGTTGTCTTTTGTGTGCTTGTGTGACCTTCGTTTGAAGAAAGCTGGCTAGAGAGAATGTTAGCTCTGAGTTGGCCGTGCCTCTTGTTAGTGCTTCCACCTTTTGCCATTTAGACATCCGTGTCTGCATTTGGTTTTGTTATGGAAAGGAGGAATAGAGGGAGTTTTATTATGAATTCCTATCCGTCATCCAGAGCCCCTGCCCGCTCTGAGAATGCAATGTAGAGCGTCAACCAACGTAGCACAGCATTGAGGAGTCCAAGTCAGCCACTCCCAGATTGGCTTCCAATCGTAACTCTACCACCCATTCTTAGGTGAAATCTTGGGTGCCTCTCTAAGCTTCACTGACCTCATCTCTAAACTAATGAGAGCAATTGTGCCTAGCACGGTGGGTTTTAGGTAAGATTAAATGAGTTGGTGAATACTGGGCACATAGCACAGGGGTTGCCACATAGCAGGTGCCAGGTAGGTGGCAGCCATTGTCAGGACAGGGCTTGCCGGCAGTGATTCTCTCAGCTTCACCCCTTTTGGGGGCCAGCTTTGTGCTCAGATAGTGTCCCCTCAAGGCCTCACATCTACATGTCACACTTTTCAGGGGAAGAGAGAGCACCCTGGTCTTGGGTAAAGGTCTGGAGACCATGATGCTGCCATCTTTGTTTCCGTGGCCATAGGAGAGCCAATCAGTGGGAGCAAGAACAGGGAATCGTCCCATTGGCCTTATGTGAGTCACGTGATCCAACGATGGGCCCAGAGGGAGAGTCAGGCTGAAAGAGATGGAAATGGAAAACAGGAGCTGCTGGGAAGGATGAAAACGGGGGAAATAAAGATGGAGGAGGCCCAGTGGGTTTTGCAAATTGCTCATGTCCGCCTCTTAGGGAATCAACGCCCTGAGACATGGACCATGTTACTCTTTTAGCTCATAGTCATTGAACTTTCAGACTGAGCCTCTCTGTCATGGTGAGCCAGCAATAATGAGCCTTAGTTGCCATGGTCAGGCCAGTGCTCTTTCTGATCTTGAGCCACTTCGAAGAAGCCATAATCCACCCTTTGGGGATACTGCTTGCTTAAAAATAGTTGATATTCATGACACACACATTGGTACTCTCTCTCTACCTCATCATTCCCTAATCACTTGCATTTGACCTCCTGAAAGTCTCTGGAGTATGGTGTGGAGGATTTGTAGCTTCCCTCTTCCAGAGAGTGGGAGGACCTGCTTGTATCCATGCCACACTCCTTCAAGTGCCAGGTTAAAGCCCCTACTGAGATCACGCTTTGCTCCACTAAATTATTTTCCATTTAAAAGCAGCAATCTATTCGCAGTCTTTTATTTTTGTCCCAGTGATGTTTGTAAACATGCTTTGGCCGTTGAGAGCACAGGGGCATGTGCCATGGATACACTCTCTATGTTCCATGTCCCACGCCCTTTGTGCCTAGTCCATCTGTGACAGGACAGCAAAAGCTCTCCCTCCTGGAGTGTTTGTTGCTCAAGGATCCCCCCTCCTGTGCAGTCTGGAAATTTCCAATAGTAATGATAATTGTGTTTGTAATAAGGAGGAAGAAGAGAATAAGGGAGGGGAAGGGAGGAAAAGGAATAAGTGAGAGGGAGAGGAGGAGAGGGAGGAGAAGAGGAAGAAGAACAAGAGCAAGAACAACAACATAGTAGTGCTAGTAATAGGGGCACCCGTTTGACAAAGGCTTCAATAATTTAAGAGAAGGAAAGAAAGGAAGGCATCGAGTGCATATTAATGGTTTGCTATGCTCTAGGCACCATGATCAAATCTTAACATTCATTTCCTCCTGTAATCCTCACTCTGTACGAGATCAGTCATTTCCTTCTCATTTTGTAGGCAAGGATGCTGAGGCATAGAGGGCTGGCTTCACTCTTTCTCTCCTGATCAATCCATTGTGCACTCAGCCACCAGGTTTATCTTCCTCAGACACAGTACTTGGGCAGTCTTGTCCTTAAACATCCTTCAAAAATTCCCAGTTGAGCACAACATCAATACCAAACTTATGAGCTGAGATTTAGAGTCCTCCCAGTTTGGTTCTGTGTATTTTTTTCTTAGGGTCTAAGCCTTAGACTAATAGGCTGTCTACTCTTCTGTTCATACCCAAATGACCAATTATACTGTTCTCAAGTCACCCCTTGAAACCAGCCATTTATGAACCTCTGCTTAAAAAGAATAATTTTCTCCTAGAGGAGCCTTTTCACTGATCAAAACCCTTCAATTATTCTTCATGCCTACAGAATTGAGTCCAAATTATCTCCCTAATCTGCCTGCTTTTTTCCATTTCTCAAAACCCTCCCCTGTTTCCACTTCAGCCTACTCCATACCTACACTGTACTGAACTAGTGTTAGTCTGAAACGTAATCGTGGCTGCTGTTTCCTTTTTCTGGAATACCTCCTCCATCCACGTGAAGTACCCCACCCATCCTAATCTCCACCTGCATAATGTTAGCTCTATCCTTTCATACCTAGCTCAAATGTCAGCTTTGCAAAATATTCCGATTCTCCAAGATAGAATAAGTCTATGGAATCAGTATTCTTTTTATATATCTTTATAGAAACACCTGAGCTCTGTATTTAGACTTTCTGGCTCAAAATTTCAGCTCTGCCTGGTACTAAATGTGTGACTTTGGATAAGCTATAGTTACCTATCTGAGCCTCAGTTTCTTCATCTGTAAAATAGACCTAAGCTTCAAACCCACATCACATAGTTGTGAGGATAATAAAATGGTGATTGTAGAACACTTAGTGTTCAACAGCAGGTGTCTACTGCTCTGTTATTATGATTATTTTATGTTTATATGTTTTAAAGTGTCCTTTCAGAGGAAAAGCTCCCTGAGTATATGGTTTATTCACTTTTATAACCCTATCACTTTGTACATGCCTAGCGATTAGCTCATAAATAAAGCCCAACACTTTTATGGAATTGGAAAAGAATGTTTCACTGCAAAAGGCACTGGGAGACAAGCTGTTTGTTGTCAGGATTTAGATAACTCACCACCAATCATTTGTGGTGCTATTTGGAAATAAAATGAAAAATCTTGTTCTCTCCATTCTCATTCTGCATTTAGAAAACTTAGATAAAAATGCATATATGAACTAATAATTCCACCAATGGTTAGTAGAGAAGTTTGCAATAGCAAAACCTGCCCAGGTATGAGGACAGGCGCACAATGGGTTATTATGGGGATGTCACCTTGGAGCAAGAGCTCCAATCTTGGCACACTTGTATCTTCTGGGGAAAACTGCCCTCTTTCCCAATAAGACAAGCTGTAGGGTCAGAGATTAAGTACCAGGCTGGGTCTGAAGCCGTGAGCATCAGCTTCTACTGGTATAAACACCACCGTAATGAATTTTTCTTTTAGCCTGTTTGTTCAAATAGGTGGAAGCATGCGGCAGGAGAGTGTCCAAGCCTGAGGTACAGGGTAGCTGGCTTGTTGTGGACCAGTTGTTACCGAGAAACTTCCCAGCACAGGCTTGTTCCTAATTTAAGTCCTTGGCTCATCTCTGACAAGCTACTTTATGGAAGGGCGTGATGATGTATGGCCTTTCCCTGCTCCACAGCTTGCATTTTGACATCGCCCACAATTCTGCATATTCAGTTTGCTCCGATCCAGAAATAACTGCTCTCCCTTCACCTTTAGTATTCAAGGTTGCATCCGGATCCCGATACATCTGTGTTTGGGGCAAAACTGGAGGGTCATCAATTAATCTTATGCATGACAGTTAATTACTCCCCGAAGCCTCTTCTTTCTCCTTCCCAGCTGGACGGAGAAACGGAGAGTTCTCGTTCCTGACACAGGCGTCTCCCACCTCCTGACCGGCTCCTCTCTGCCAGCAGTTACTCTCCACCCGAGTGCTGCAGATTAGAGGGTCTGTATTCAGGGAGCATTTAGAAGTGCTTTGTATTTCAGAGAGTGCTTTTCCTGGGCGTTTAATCCCTGTGACCCTTAAGTGCGCCCCCACCCACCCCCAGGCAGGACTCGATGGCTGAAATAAAACGGCCACTCTCTTGTTCCCCATTCTGGATGACAAAGCCTGTCTTCGCCTACTACTGTTTCCGTGATGGACTAGGTTCCAAAACCACCCTCCTCCGCTCTCTGCCGCATCCCTTCATGCCCAGGATTTTGCCAAGTAGTAAAATTTTGGCTTTTCTTTGGTGGTTACTATTTTATTTTGCAATTCTTAAAAAGCGCATGGCCACAGATGGTATGAAGAATACACTGTAGGGTCCAGGCGGCGATACTGGATGGGGATGGTGGTGATGACCACCTTTGCAACCTGCTGAGTTAAACGAGGTGCTCGATGCCTCTGTGACTCCCGTATGTTCCTAGACGTCCCTGTGTCTGCCGGGCCAGTTCAGGTTGTAGATATTCTTAGTCTCTTTTCTCCCCCTAGAATGTCACTGTTGCTGCAGTGGATGGAAATATGGATTTGTTTGCTAGGAAGTCTAAGTGAGTGAGATTGATGGTCTCCCGCATGGCTGATACTTGACAAGGGTTTGTTGATTAAATTGAAGGGTGCCTGGTCCAAACACCGTGTACCATTTAAGAAGGCCGTGGCAGTTACGTGAGGTTATAATCTGACTTAAAGGGGGAGAAGAAACACAACAATGCAAGGTAATGTGTCTGGGGAAAGGTCAAAGTGACAGATTCACTGTTCCATCTCAAAGCTCACAGGAGGTATAGATTTAGGGGTCACTGGAAAAGAAAGAGTGAACTGGTCATGGGCCAGGAGGGTGATCACCACGTGTTGTTATATTTAAATGAATCCGTTTCCAGTTTGTAGATGGGGGCACTGAGGGGGGCAGTATTTTTAAACAGTTTTCCCAGGGTCACATGGACCTGATCCAAATCAAAATCTTACTCTGTTCACTGCTTTGCTCAGGAAAATTCTCAGGCCATTCATAGGAAGATGGAATTCAGCCCATGCTCACTTCCTCAGCTCTTGGGTCTCCCCAAGTTTGCCCCCATGTGTGCTTTTAAGGGTCACCCAGATCACTGCTCTTTGAATTACATATAATAATTTTATTATGTGTGTGTATATATTACAAAGAATATCTCTCTCTATATATGTCTCCACCCCTTCTCGCTATATAAAAATTTTATATATATCAATATATATATATAATATATATATAAAGTATATAGACAGATATATAGATATTTCTTGCAGAAGTAGTCAAAGTTGTGCCCCATTTTTCCCTGGAGCCCACAGAGACAGGGCTGGCATTTGGCCAGAGTTCAACCACACGCACATTTTCTCCCTGGCTTACCACCTAGGGTGGCCGGAAAATGAAGGTGAAAACGTTTTCTCAGTGGGCTTCCAAAGACAGTGAGAAGATAAATGCTTTATTTTAACTACTTCTCCCTTCTCCATGAGAAGCTGCCACCCACCTTACACAGGTGTAAAGTGGAAAATGTGATTTGCCAAACGGGCTGAACGTCTCTGCAGTCAGGAGGGGAGGGGACGTCTGGGTAATTTATCTCTAAAATGGGATTGATACTCCCTGCCCTACCTACCACTCTGGGTTGCATGAAGATGAAATGGAAATGAATGTGGGAGTGTTTCATGTGCTAGAAAGGGTCAAATGGGAGCAGTCAGGTGATGCTGTTGCATTCTATTGTCACTGCAGTTAACAGGAACTTTCTTTGGGAGAAGAAATTCTGTACATTTGGGTGTTGCCTGGGAGGGCTTTCCATACAATACCCTCCTACTTGGAAAAATCCAGAGAATATTTATTTCCATTGAAAATTCTGCAAGAGCTACTTACCCATCACCCATTCTATGCCTGAGTCTATATTAGCAACTCAATATGCATTTTCTCACCCAATCTCTACGGGGCTTTGTTATCTCCCTGTTACAAGACTGAGAGTTAGAAAGATTAAAGGACTTACCCAATTCAGGCAACTAACATATGCCAGAAGCTTGGATTTGGGGCTGTGCTCTTAACTACCCCATCACAAGGATTGAACATCTGCCTTAGATTAGTAGGAATGACAGCAAGCTAAGCCACCTCCCTGTGAGAAAAACAAAAATAAATATTGAGAACCCACTGATGTGTTCCCACCATGCCCTTGTTTTTTATTCTGTGGCCAGAGACCAGGCAGGTTCAGGGATTTCCTTACTTTGCAGAGTACCTAGGGTTTCCTTATATGGCTGTCCTTTGCATCTTGGAGTATGTAAACAACTTTAAATCAGGAGCTTCTGAAGTTATGGAAGCAGATGCTTTTTAAAGCAATGATGTAGTAAGATTGTAAAGTGATGTTGATCCAAGGGTTTTGATATTATCCTTTTGTAGGTGGTTAAATTGTGGCTTTAGATAATGGGTGGTTTATCAAATACTGCATCCTTGTGAGAAACTCATATTTGTCCACCTTTCCCTGAGGGTCATGAGATTGTTTCCAGACATGTGTAGACTATACATTCCTAATTTAAAAAAAAATCTGGTTCATTATATTAAGGATCTTATTTGACACACAGTCTATGGACACTTGGTAAGAACAAATTCCAAAATAAAATTATTCAACCTCACTGCTGTATTGGCAGGACTATTTATAAGATAATTTGAGAAAAAGGGAATTTATTGGAAAGATATATGGGCGCCCTTAGATTGAATGCAAGGGTAGAAGATGGGCATTGGATAGGGGAAGAACTGGGCAGTTCTAGGAAGCCTCGTTAGGAGGAACACTGCTGAATTCTATGCTAACACAAGAATGAACAAATTCTATCAGTTTTCAGCCTTGGAGTGCCCTAGTTTGGGTCAAGTGCCTTCCCACTTCCTCTCTTGCTTATTTTCCTTTCTTAAAACACCAGCAATCATGCATGTTAAGACCATATTGTATTTGAAAGAAGTATTCATGGGCTAGTCTGGGAATTCTCTGCTGATTATAGCCTTGTTTGGATAATCAGGAAAAAAAAATTGCAGTATCTGGGACTTGAACTTAGATTCAAAATGATCTAGAAATGATTTCTGCCTCCTATAGAATTAATGATTCTTGAAGCTAAAGGACGAGGATTCCTCACATCTGAAAATGGAGGGTTAGGGTTGACACGAGGACTTGAAGCCCTGCCACTGGCCCGTTTTAATGCCACATTTGGGTCCTGTTCAGTGAGGGTTCGTGGAAGGGGAACTGTCCTCCTGCAGGGCTCCTGGGCATGTAAGCCTGGGAATTAAAAGTTCGGCTCTCACTTCTCTCACCAAGGTTATCGACCAGCTTCTACAAAGCCAAATATTTGTTTTCTAATGAAAGTGTTAGGAGATTTGGCAGAGTAAAAATGTCCTGCATCTAGAAAAACTGGCATCTGTTTTCTTTGAATCAATTTCCAAAGATTATGCAACACATTTTAATGGTGCTCTGGGGACGTGCAGTGTGTGTGTCTGAAAAAATGAGGATGAACATTTTATGTGTCTCCCAAGTAGATAAACTCCTGCCCCACCCCACAGTGAAGAGACCGTAAAGCCAAATGTTATTAATCCAGAAGCGAGGGAGGGATGCCATAATTCCAAAGGTGATATTTGCTCAAAGATCGATGGCTTCCCCGCCTTGCCACCTCAGATTAATTTGGACCCCAGCCGGCCATGCATCAGAAGATGTACAATTCCATCCTGTTTGGAGGAATTTTTTTTTTAAAGATATTTATGAAGACATCAACTAAAGTCAATGAAATAAGACAGTTAAAAGACTGCAAAATATGCCTCTGCTTGGCGTAAGGAAAGCAGTTCTGTATGAAGCTGTTTCTGTTAATTTAGCTGAAGGGAAGGCGTCGGAGGGTAGCTCGTACACTTGCATATGATCTGCTCAGGAAATGTTAACATATAATGTAGGCTGGCATTAAATGACTAGGTTAATATTAATGGCCAAGTTAATATTTAAGGTTAAATATCTCAACTGCCTCCAAAGGGCCTAAGAAAAGGTGTATCAGAAGAAGGAATATTTTGAAAAGGGAGATCAGGTTGAGTTTTCCCCTGCTTGATGCATTTCTGTGTCTTTGCTCTGTACTTGGTATGCACTCCAGACACTTGCCTTCACCTGCGGGCTTTGTAGGACCTAGCTATCACGTTTTTCCCTTTCTAGCCACACTCTTCCTTTCTCTTCCTTGATCTCACTCACGTTCAGTCCGACCCCAGGGACTGTGCTTCACTTCCGCACTTGACTTTGGGGTGTTGTTCTCCTGCTTCTTTAAAGAACTGGCTCCTCCTTATCCTTTAGGCATCCAAGAAGCCATTGTCCATCTTAAATGAGGAAACACCTTTTTCTGGGAGTCTCTTTCCTTCATGAGTATTTACTGCTCTTTAAAATCAGCTCTTTGTTTAATTGCTCGATCGCCTATTTCTGCCCACTGGGATGCACATGCCAGGTGAGTGTTCTGTCCTCCTCACTTGGCTCTCTCTGCCCAGCCTGTAGAAGACTGTCTGCTGAAGAGTAGGCACTTAGGACATGTCTGGGAAGGGGGAGGGGAGGGAAGAAAATAATATCATTGGCAATAAATTCATATAGATGATGGAGGTCTTTAGATCATTTGGTCTGGGTTGAGAGGCCATTAGAGTGATTTTCACTGTGTGCATGAATAGTTGCACATGTTAATGGCCATTTAAAATGGGTAAATATTTGGACCAATGAGGCAGAGAGCATGGAAGCCAGCTCCAATCTTTCTACAGGTGGACCCTGTGGTTGGTCACCACCTCCCTACTCTAGCTGGGTGACTTTGGCAAATGACTTACACTTTCTTGACCTTGATACAAAGTTTGTAGAGAGAGGGTGTCTGTTAGATCTGAGATTTTCACCTTCCCAAGATTTTATCAAGACTTCAAAGGTTCCCTAAATATTTTTATCCTAACGTCATGAATTGTTCAGATCTGTTAAAGAACTTCAAAATTATGCATTCATGAAAATAGCCACATAGCCCCTATTGGTTGAATTTATAATGAGCAGCTATTACGTACTGATGACATGCCATGTATTTAGTCACATTTTGAAGTTTCAGAAAAGATTCCCTTTGAAACAAAATTGTGCCCCTGCTATAAAAATTGTACAAAGCCACTTTCAAAGTATTTATATGTCTGCAGTTTTACCTCATTACACGTCACGTTTCTAGTCAGCGTTTGGGGTGAAGATAAGGGTACCACAAGGTTGTAGGCACAGTTCTTGGAATTTGCTTTTTGCTAGAAGGGTCTATGGAGGATTGTATTGTTTCCTAGGGTTGCCATAACAAATTAGCACAAACTTCTCTCACGGTTCTAGACTCGAGGCTTGAAGGCTGTTCATAAAAGGTTCTATTCTAAGTTACCTGAGTTGAATCACCAGCCAAGAGACCCTACCAGTAAATGCACCAGTCACACTACTGCACTTTGGAATATGGTCGCCCATGTTATAGTAATGCTTGTGCGGTAGGCCTGGGGCTGATGCCTCATGCATAGCATCACATTTAAAGCTTAAGTACCCCAACAGGTAACTAGTATTACTATCCTTATTGTGCATAAATGATGTATCACAGGAAGGTTAAATAAATCGCCCAAGAGCACATACCTGTCCATCGTCAGAAGAAAAATTCAAATCCAAAAATCCAACTTAAATCTGTGCTTGTAAACATTGTCATAAACTGCCTCCCAAAGAAATTTGACTCATTTTTCCCATTAGTCTTTTTGTACAGGCGGCCTTTCTTTTAAAAAAAAAAAGTTATTTGCATATATTAAAACTTGTTAAACATCCGTAAGTATAAAATGGCATATAGGGCTGGGTACAGTGGCTCACACCTATAATCCCAGAACTTTGGGAGGCCCAGGTGGGAGGATTCATTGAGGCCAGGAGTTCCAGACGAGCCTGAGCAACATTGCAAGATCCCCATTTCTAAAAGAAAAAAAAAAATTAGCTGGGTGTGCTGGCTTGCATCTGTAGTCTCAGCTACTCAGGAGGCTGAGGCAGGAGGATCACTTGAGCCCAGGAGTTCGAGGCTACAGTGAAGTATGATCATGCTGCCACTGCACTCCAGCTTGGCTGCAGAGTGAGACCTTGTCTCTAAACAAATGAATAAAATGAAATGAAATAATAAAATAGTAAAATGGCATGTAGGGAAAAAACACGTCTCCTTTCTACCCATGGTCTCTGGTCCCTCATTTCTCATTCCAGCAGCAATGACTCCTTGTCACTTGTATCTTTCTTTTCTATTTTGTGTCTCGTGTATATTTCCAGAAATAGTATATCTTAGGTACAGACTCAGATATATACATAAAAATCTCCTTTCCTTCCCCCTCCTGAAAGCAGTAATCCTATACATGCTACTCTGTACATCTCCCCTTAATGTATTTTTGGTTATCTTCTTATCTGTTTTGTCAGCCTTTGCAACACATGGATAAATATTCAAGTTGAGTGTATAATTTTTATGGATTTGGGGTTGTCCCATTTCTGCCCTCTTCACTTGCCTCACTGGAGCTACTTGAAACCCATTTTTGTTTTATTATTTAAGACCCTTTTAACTGCGATGACAGGCACGTGCGATGATGAGAAAACCCTTTATCTTGAGAATTGGTCCTGATCATGTTGAAAGCTGCATATTTAAGGAGATTGGAGACCCTGTGGTTTATCTTCCCGAATCAGAGTTCCGAGTCAATGACTCTCAGCCCAGAGTTCTCTTTCTCTCCTTTCAGGAGAGGTGACGTTGGTGTCCAGAGCTGCTGCCTCGGACGGGCAGGAACTCACGTGACACAGGTGCACATCCCTGCCTCCTCCTGCACCATGCAAGGAGGTGTCTGCACCTGTCAGTCAACCGCACGCTTCATCCACTTTCATCCCCCCGTTACTCCCGCTCTCATTCCATAACCGAACTGTCATTTCCTGTCCATGTTTCACGCTCTGCTTACTCTGTGCTTGGGTCTACGCGGATTTCTCTATCTTGAAATTTCCTTCCACTCAACCGTATATATATTTTTTCCCCTCTCAAAGGTCGCTGGAGTTTTGCCACCTTCGGGAAACGTTTCCTGGTTCACCCAACCAGAATCCTTTCCTGTTTCTCACCTAAAACGCTGATTCTCATTCCAGTGCCTCTAACTTCTCGCATCTCTCCATCTTCAGCACTTTTATCTCCCCAGAGGGCCCCGCACGTAGTAGCTGCCCCATCAGGATTGGGTGGGGAACCCCGTGGAAAGAGGGGAGGTGTGTGCCGTGCGCCCTTCGGCTATCTCAGACAACCAGACACGTACTTTCCAAACTTACGATGCCTCACTCATTAAAAAATTGACAAGCTGCCTAACTGTTTGAACAGGCTCCAGCACGTTATAAATATTTGGATAAAACCACCACCAATGCTCAGTCATTGCAGAGCCAATAAAACAAATGACCTTGTCTTCCTCTTCTTTATTCGCATGGCTCCTATGGCATCGTCTCCAAGGGCAACAGGAGAAAATGGGGAACAGCTGGGCAGGGGAGGAGCCCTTCACGCAGCCTATGTTTGGAATTGGTAGAAATAGCCAGTAGGATTCTGTGCCGGTTTAACAGGATGGATATGACTTCAAAATTGTGTCTTGGTTGTGAGCCTCTTGAGGGCAGGGGCTCATTCATCTTCATATCACCTGTGCCAGGCATTCTAGGAGGGCAAAATTTCCCAACCGCAGCACTATTGATGGTTGGGGCTGGGTACTTCTTGGTCCAGAGGAGCTGTCCTGTCCATTATGGGATGTTTAGCAGCATCCTTGCTGTCACCCCAGCCAGTTGACCATAGCACTCCCCAATCCTCCTGTGACCCCATGCCCAGGTCATGCCAAAAAAAAAGTCTCCAGACATTGCCACATGTCTCCTGGTGAGAGAAATGGTGTGGGTGCTCAACCGATGTTTGTTGAATGAACATTTTAAAATTATCAAAGTTTGATTATTATCAATTGGCTTTTTCTCCCCTCGAAGAATAATTAATCCCCCTAGGCAGGTGCTTAGGAGAAATACATTTCACTTAACACCTGATTAAGGGGTAAAAACTTGCTGTGAACCACCCCCAAATTCTAGACTCCACCTTGTTACGTGCTTCACAATGTCGTGGAGTTGTGTGCCTCCACCTGTTATCCAATCTATATAACTTGGAATTAAAATAAAAAAAAAAAAAAAAAAAGAGGGTTGTTTTCATTATAAACTATTTTCCAAATACAATCATATTCCAAGGATGGCAAACTCTACTACGCATTAAGAATAATTTATCCCAAACATTAACATCGAGTCAGCTGTTTTCCCTTGGAGCACAGCTGTTGCCTGAAGCGAGGTGCACAAGTATTGAAATAAGAACCATTGATGAATTATTGCTGAGTGTCTGCATAGACTCCACAACATGTCTGAAAGATCATATTTAAAGTTCTAGGAAACACCCAGTTGTCTTAACACTTGGGAATCTGGGTTGCATGTCCCCTTGAGATTTCTTCATTTAGCATTTTTATTGGACACTATCACTGGTTTACTGAACAGTCTCGGCTCAGTGGGGTATAAACCTGAGATGGTTTCTGTTTCTCCACTCCCTGCTCCCAGCTGCGCTGGGTTGCATATGTTTCCCCATCCCTTAATAACCTCTCGAGCAGATTTTGCGACTGTCTAGTCACTTTTGGTTGTTATCATAAAATCTTAATTGGCATTCATGCCTCAGTCATTTTCTTTTTTAAAGTATCTATCTCATAATTTGTTGAAAGTTTCTTCTCTTTCCTTACCCGATCAGACTTGTAGCTCCAGGTCCTGAGAAGGAGAGATGTGTGGTGTGATTTTCATTCCACCCCTTCCTTTATCTTGGAATGAAGAGGGAGGACTTTGTATGACGTAGGTACACTCTTTCCTTTCTTATTCTGGCCCTCTGTCTCTGATGAGGTTTGGGGGCAGAAAGGAAGAGGCAAAGGGTCTTGCTTATCAAACTCAGTGATGCAGTTACATTCCTCTTTCTTCTCTCTCTCTTGCTACCTGCCTGGCTTCTCTGTGTTAAACATTCAAATTCTCACTTTCTCATGATGCACAAGGATCCCAGGTACCTCAGACATGCAGGGGCTTCCTTGCTCCTAAGTTTCTCGATGTGGGAAATCTGGCTCCAGCAAAACCCCTGTCAACCCTCTTCCTGGTGTCATAGCCCAAATTGGGTCCCTTGCCCACCACCCAATGTTGGCCAGTATGCTGAGACAGTAAGTGTTGGCACGGAGAAAGAGTTTTATTTCTCAAGGCGCCAGGCAAGGAGATGCGAGTAATTTCTCAAATCCATCTCCAGGAGAATTTGGGAGAAAGGGTTTTTAAAGAGAGTTTGGGCAAAGGGCTAGAGAGTTGGGTCTGCTGATTGGCTGGGGATGAGCTCATGGGGTTGGGAAGCAAAGCTTATTCTCTGAGTTGGGAGATTTCCTGGGTAGAGCAAGCTGGGGGGGGGGGAGCTGTTTCGCAAGGCTGTTGGATCCATTCCCACATCTCTCCATGGGTCTGGTTGGCATCAGTGTATCCCCCTGGAATAGAGTCTGAAAAATACTTCAAAGACCAGTCCTAGGATTATAGCAGCAATGTTATCCATAGACTCACAAGCCTTGGTATTTACAGCAGTAGTATTGTCTATAGAAGTAGTAGGAGGAGTCACAAATCTTGAACCTGCCAGGGACGGTGGTGCCATTAAGCAGTGATCAGTCACAGCAGCAAGGAAGTTCGGCAACAATGGCTGGTTGGCTTCTGGCTATATCTCTACTTTTATAAAAGTCACACTTTGATTACTGCGTATACCTTGTGGCTGTACGGTATTTTAATACGGACAGTTTCACTGGTGTCTGTACCAACAGTATGTTGCACAGGCCACAGTCCGCTCACCTTGCAGGTAAGGCTCTTGCAAAGTCCCAGCAAGCTGGCTCCAGCTCAGCTATTCCCGCTGGAACCACGTGGACGGACAGTCAACTCCCTCATGCTTGCCGTGCCAAATGGTAGGATGAAAGGTTCTTATATGATTTCACACACTCCCAGACCGCCCTAAATCTTTTCCCAATTCTGCTTTTCTCTGGTGCTCAGGGATGTCTCTGAGACACCCATCAAGTTTGCTGCATCCACAAACATCCAACTAGGGAAAGAAATTTGCACCTCTCCTCCTTGTAGGCACTCCTAGTATCTGCAAGTGTTTCTCTTAGCACAGACACGTGGCTCCCTGAGCGAGCTCAGGAGGAGCAGGTACCAGGGCTCTCAGACATTGGATCAGTTTTCTTAAACCCTCTAATGCATTGCTAAATTTCTCCTGAGATCTGTACCTGTCCTGATTACGATTACATTTAGAGAAGACCCTCGTGAATTTGAAAGCATGGTAAAATGTTTTACTTTTCATAGTTTTTACTTTGTAATATCATTAGTTTTTGGAAAATACCTGTATTTGTTGTATCAAAAGAGCTCACTTGGGTTTCAATGAAAGTGTCCTCAATTTTCCATACCTCAGTGTAATGAATGGCCTATTCTCAGAGCATATGTGGGTCTAATAGCCCTTGTCTTGCCTTTCTAGAAGGTGGGGATAGTTTCCCGTGGACCCAAACAGGGCTTCTTAATGGAGATTTATAACATCAAAAGGGATTACATGAGAACAAAGTAATTATCCTTCATGTATGAATATCAACCCAATTTACAAAGGAGTGAAATTAAACATTGCAGTTAATTACAGGGACAGTCTCAACTTTGTGGACCAATTAGGGCTCATTGGTTGCAAGCAACAGAAACCAATTTTCTCCCTACATTAAGCAAAAAGAATACTTATTAGCAGTAATCAGAGAGCTTATACAATCAAGAGGTGGCTGAAAAAGCAGTGTTGTCAGCCTCGCAGGCACCAAGCAATCATGAGGTCTCCTCCAGGGGAAGAAATGAATTCCAGCTAGGTCTTCCGTCCATGTGTCATTCTGCTCCAGTACTAGATCCCGGAAAAGCACACCCAGGCTCGCGCAAGGGATCCCCTTCCTGAGTCCACCCTGGCAGGGAGAACTGGGATCTGACAGAAGGCACCTTCAGGAAATGAATGAAGCTAAACATCCCATAATGGACAGCATTTCTCAAGCTTTAAGCCACAGCCATTTGAGCAAGACCCTTACAGAAGGAGTCTTCCATCTTTCCCTGGAATTATAGCAACCAATGTCAGTGCATTTGATTATTTACTGCCTATTATTTGTGTACTACCCAAGCTCAGTTTCTCCTTCTATATTCTCTTTTCCCTGGATGTTGGCAATATGGATTTTTAGAATATATTATTTATTTTACCATTTCTTCCCTCTTCCTGGAGTCTCCCTGTAGAGTCTGGAACTTACCTTGACCTTTCACCCACAAAGATGCTTCTTCTGTTTCCACCCAAATACCTCATACATATTTATCTGTAGGCTGTCCACAAATGTGTGATCTGTGCTTTTTATGTCATTGGATAGGCATCCAGTTCATAGCAGAGACGATACAGGGATGTTAATAGCTAAATGCTTAGTAAGCATCGATACGCAGATGATTTATAAGACCACAGTCTACCTTGTGCATAAATGCAACAAAAAAATCTTGGATTATAAAAGTACTCCCTTCTTTGGGATAAGGGTAAATCTCCAGTATATTCAAAAGTCTTTTAAAATTTCTACTGTCTCCAGCAATTCTTGTAATAAGGAAAAAAATAGATATCACTTTACAATTTATGTTTTTACCAGCATGCCATTGAGTTCATTCAATTGTCTCCAAATGTTTTGCACGTTCTAATTCACGTCCCCTATTGTCCTCCCCTGTTGACTTCAAATTAATGTATAATATGAAGTGGGACATCCCTCATAAATTCTGTATCATCAGAGTAATGTGGCTTTGATGATGTACTGTATTTTAAATTAGCTCTGTCACAGAAGGACAATGGGGGGCCCAGGAGATTTTTTTTTTTTTAATTTTCCTTCTGTTCTTGAAGTGTGATAAGTCTAATTATAGTAAGCAGCAAACAGCAGTGTTTCTTCAGCTAGCATTTCTTAGTTTGTGAGATCTCGGATGTCTATGATACCTTCAGATTTTTATAGTAGGTGTCTTAGACCCAGCAAGTTGAGATGGCTCGAAAGTGGAAAGAGTTCTGAAAGATTAAACAAAGATTAACAGTGCAGGATCTTAGTAACATCGATCTGCCATGGTCAAGTTCAGTAATGGATTCTTGTGGCATATTTTGCTCAGGAGAGTAAGTAAGAATAGCATTTCCAGAATGCTAGAATAATTTGGAGAGTTGGAGTATGGCATACATAAATTATGCAGAGGAAGTGATTGTTGTTTCTTCTAATATTCTGCTAGTTTGAAAGGGGGTTCCTCTCTATACATTGCCTGTCTTGGTGGAAGAAGTCAAATTATCGTCATGTCTACCATGGGAAGGATAGCTGTAGCTGTGCACAGCCACAGCCCTGCTATAGAATCATGCTCAGATGAACTTTCTTCACAAGCTTTAGTGAGCGTAGAATCATCTTAAGACTCTTCCTAAAATGCAGACTTTTAGTAGGTCTGGAGAGGAGCCCAAGAGCCTGCCTTTCCAGTAAGCTCTCAAGCCATGCTGATGCTGCTGGTTTGTGGATATTATGAATAGCAAGATTTTATAAGGTGTTAACCAAGAGAAATATACTTCTCAGGTGGATGCTCCTAAAATAGAATTGCATCCAGAGGAGAAATAACATAGCTTACACTTTTGGGTGAACTGAATGGGTATGAACATACACTAGCTAACATGAATCAAGTCATGGTTATGTTATTTAATAGTGATGTAGGCGGGTACTACTCTTGTCTCCATTATACAGTTGAGAGGCTATAAGCTTAGGGACATTTAGTGACATGATGAAGTTGCATATCCAGTGATTGGTGGAGCTGGAATTTGAACCCAAGCAGTCTGATTTCAGAGACCATGCCTGAACGCTTATACTGCCCATGGACTGTTGCTGTAAAGTGCACTTTATTTTTCTGGAGTGTAGTGTCTGGAGTTTTTCCATCTTCATCATCATAAACCCATCAACAAATATTAATTGAGTACCTGAGGCCATGCCTTAAGGTTTTGTAGCTGACTGCAGGAGGTGATGTGGTTCCACTTGAAGGCACCAAATAGCACTCGTGGGTAGCTGAAATTCAGGAACCATTTACATGTTGAGAAGGAATGGTTTTCTTTATATCCAGAAAAGTATATGTTTAAATTCATTATCTATAATAATTATCTGGATGGAGGAAATGACCTATGGAGCAAGATAAAGAAATGTATATCTTAGGAACTTTGAGGTGACTGACAGATTCATCCTATCTTTGTTTATATTTTTGCTAGGTGACTAACTTTTTTATTCAGGCAAAATTCACATAGTGTAAAACTAACCATTTTAAAGTAGGCAGTTGAGTGACATTTAGTGTAATATATTCACAATGCTGTGCGGCTCTGCCTTCCAGTAAACACATGAAAAGATGCTCAGCATCGTTAGTCATTAGAGAAATGCGAGTCAAAGCCACAATAAGATACCACCTCACGCTCATTGAGGTGGCAATAATAATAATAATGATGGAAAGTAACGAGTGTTTCTAGGGTGTAGAGAGGTAGGAACTCTCATATGTTGCTGGTCGGGACACAAAATGGTATAGCTGCCCTAGAAAACAAACCATTTGAGGGTTAAACTAAGGTAAACATAGAATTCTCACTATCTTTGGTGATTCTATGTCTTTTTCTTTTTCCAACTACGTGTTCATTTTCTTCACTGCTTCCTCCTTTTGCCCCATCAGCAAAAGCCTCTGTGTTATTTGCTGATAATGTGTTTTTTGGCATGTATCGATAGAGTAGCCACAGCGAAATGGTGACAGTTTTACTATCTGAATCTCAAGGGATTATCTTCTCATTTCAGTGATTAGACCATTGCCTGTTCTTACCTGGGGCCAGGTAGGGGAGTTGAAGAGTTGTTTTTTTTTTTTTTTTTGGTGTTTCACCATTCCCCACACCATGTACTATGTTACCCCTGGGATTATTTTTACCATCTCACATAGGATGTCCCCTATGATTTGAATAGAATTCCTCCTCCGTCTCTCTCTCTCTACATGGCTTCAAATCTGCTTCTGATATAGGGTCTCCAAACCCAGTGTCAGATGGAGAACACATGCTCGTAGCATAACAACCTGGTTTTGTGTGTGGCTTGGGGAATCCTACTTGTGACTCTAGAGGTATATTTTTATGTTAATGATACTTCATGACTTGAACATTCTCAGAAGCAGTTTTTGGTCTTAGATCCTGTGTCATTCTCCTTTAATGCTGTTTATTCACAGACAGCCACGAGATAGATGGCAGACTATAAGAAACCGAACCCAGTCTCTGCCCAGAAATGTCAACAATGCCATATCTGTGATGTCTTTGTTGACACATTCTCATGCAGTGCTTAAAACATGTTCAGATTTTAAAACATATTAATTTAATTACTCATTTAAAGTGGTACTTATAAAAAAACTGGCTTATCTTACGTTAGCTATAGCACTATTTCCTAGAGAAACTACTAATAGATTATTTTATTTTAAATTATATTCATCATACTTCTACATTCTAAATCCATTAACATGTCTGTCACCTGACCTCTGGGAGTTTAGGTCTGCGATTAGCTGGTGTTAGAGGAAATCCCTGCCCAGAGCCAGAGCTCCCCAAATACTTTCACATTACAAGACAAGCAGGAATGAGCAAGGCATTTTTATAAAGAGGAGTACTAGGGTAGTGATAGTTATAGGCTGGAAGAGCTCTGATGTTTCCAAATAAAGGAAGCTCTAGTTCAGAGAGGGGGAATGTCCTGAGTAAGGTTGTACAAGAGTTGATGGCGGAACAGAAGTGAGAACTCTTAGAGTCTGCACCTGGCTTGAGGGCTCTAGCCCCTCCCACCTTTGACTCCAAAGTGAAACTGATCGTAGTCTCTCCTAGAATAGTCTTGGGAAGGGATTTTGACATCAAGATATTTGACCTCTTCATTATATATTAATACATAGAGCATTCTGACACTCATTCAGGAGGAATATGATATGATTTGACTTATATTTACAGAATCTCTCCACCTATGTGGAAATTTAATTGTAATGAGTCTGGGTAGCAAGAACACCAGTCAGCAGGCTAATGCTGTAGGTCAGGGAAGAGATGCTGGTGGCCGCTAAAATGGTAGCAGTAGGAAGGAGGGGAA
This sequence comes from Mirza zaza, assembly GCA_008750895.1. NCBI lineage: Eukaryota > Metazoa > Chordata > Mammalia > Primates > Cheirogaleidae > Mirza > Mirza zaza. The sequence goes on along the minus strand of VSMD01128154.1, from coordinate 2,681 downwards.
GTAGATAGATACAGAATGTTTTCTGGATATAAAGAGATGAGGGCTTGCCTCTACACTCAGGGTGAGAGGTGAGCAGAAAAGATTTACAAATAACCTTAATTTTTCAGCTTGAACCTCTGAGCAGATGAACCCAGAAGGAAGTTCGCATCAGGCTGTGCAACTGGGCTTCACGTTGACTTACATCTGTTTTTAATTGAGATCTGCAAGCCACACCGCCCCGGAGGGCAGATGTGTATCTGTTTCTTTTCTCTGTTTCATATGACACCTTCCACGGGGCTGGGTTGTGGGGTGAGTACATTCATGCCTGCAGGTGTGCTCTGGTGTCGTACCTGCTGTGTGCTTCCCTGAGCCCAGTGACCACAGAGCTGGAAGAAGACATCTCGGTGGGTCATCGCCTGGTCAGCTCCCCTGCGTGGGACCAGTCTTAGACACCTGGTTGTGCCATCTTGTGTGCCGCTATCAGCTTCTTGTGTAAGACTGTCTGTGAACTTCATTAACCTACCATTGACTTCCTCTTCATCCATGAATGGGGTCCAGCTCATGCTGAGTCACAGTTTGAGAGGGTGTTTGTCGTCGTGATGTGATATCTCTCTGCTCCCTGCCACCCTGCGTTTATCATTCCTCTTCTTCCACTCTCCTTCCTGAGGCCAGTGTACCCTTGGGCAGTGATCCCATCCAAGCCAATTCTGATCAATAGTTTTGTTTATTGCAAATTGAAACGAGCTCAATGTTTAGCAGACAATGAGAGTTACACTCAAAGTGTTGCACGTTTGTACGCCATGTCTTGGCTTGAACATGTCGGGATTCCTTAGGAGGGGAAACATTCTCTAGGCTCAGTGTTTAAAATTCTTAGGACAGTGTCTCCTCCATACAGCCTTAGAGCTTATGGATTCAGGAACCCTGGACATTGGAATAGCTTCCCCTCGTTAAAATACTTTGCTGCCTGTGACTTTACAAGATAGAAAAACAGAGACCCCTCAGAACTATATTCACCTTCATGTGTGGCCATGAGCAAGTTCTGCTTGAAGAAACATGGTCTTATCTGCACCTTCTGGTTCACATCTTGGGAGCCTATTTCTCCCCTCCCTTAAATCTTCCCTCCCCAGGCTTTGGGTTTTTCATGTTTTTATACCTCACGGTGGCTCAAGCAATACTTTTGCTGCTTTGTTTTCTTCTTTGTTTTTCCACTTAGATGCCCTTCCTGCCTGGATGATTTTTTGCCTGGTTGGAGAAAGGCACCTTGGGGCGGAGGGGGGAGCCTACAGGATTATGAGAAAATCCTTCCCCCAGGGTTCACAAAGAAGCATCTTGGAAGGGAGTTAGAGGCTCTTTCTAAACACTCTGGAAGACGAGTTTTCTGAGCTGTCGCAGTGGGGTCTGCCCTGGGAGAAGCAGCAGCATCAAGCCAGACACCCCTGCATGAAAAAAAAAAAATGAGGAAGGCAGGAAGAATAACACAAGAGAGAAAGGTTGTCTTGGCATTTGGGGCATGGGACAGAAAAGCACAGGATGCTTTCTTTTTAAGACTGGAAAGGTCTCAAGGTGTGGGGGGGAGTTAGTGAAAAGCACCGTTGTGTGTCTTTTCTTACTTTCGCCAGGTGTAGATAAGTCCATGAGATGCTTTGCTGAGTGTCTGTGTCTTGGACTGTGAGCCGCTGGGGAGGTGAGACTATCTCAGCTGTCTCTGCAGCCTCAGTGCCCGACACAGAGACACCCACTGGCTGCACAGCTACGAGCCCTGTTTAAAGGGGGCACCCATTGTACATTACTTGGACCCCGCTTTGAGGGGGAAGGGAGGTATTTTGGGACATTCCGCATACTATGTCACAAGATACCAACCTGAGAACCCTGAATGGGCTCAGGTCAAGAATGTCTAGGTGGTAGCAGAATTGTTACTAAGAGCAGAAAAGCAGCTTTTCCCCACTTCTAATCTGAGAAGCTCCTGGAAAACATTTGTGCCTACATTATTTCTCAGCTTCACTGAGCAGTTGAGGTAAACTGATACTCTGGGAAGCACTGTAATTTAGTGTTTTTGTGGATCTCATAGGAATTTTTATGTATGGGTTGAACTCAAATCTCATGATCAATTATAAGTAACTACTCGCATTTTTTTTTTTCTTTAGCGTCCAATCTTGTTGATTCAGATGTTCTTTTCGCTAAACTTCATGTTTCCCTGTAAGAGATGTGGTGCATTTGGGGACTATACCTACAACTTCACTTACTGCATTTCCACCGCGTACTGACTGTGGGCCTCCAGATAATTTTCTTTGCCTTTCCCAACCTCAGTTTCCTTGTTTGTAAACCAGCGATGATAATGCTCATCTCTCCAAGATTCTGTGAAAATTGAATGATGCTGGGCACATGCAGTGAGTCATGAAGGCTACCCAATACCAATGCTGTTATTCCTGAGCTTGCTCTAACTTGGAATCTGATACCTTTGCCCAGTAGCATTGTTTCCATGTGTCTGTTTTTATGGTTATTATTTAAAAGCTTATTTTTTATAGAGGATGCGGGAAAGGGTGATTAAGCATAGGTTATTCAGTTTAAACTAATGAATTTTCTTTTTTTTACGGGCTGACCATCTGTCAGGGAAGTGGCAGAAGGCATTCCAACAGGACCGAGTTGAATTAAATTAGGAGATAAAAGTAATAATAATGGCTTGCCTCCAAATGACATAAAAA
>VSMD01128145.1:0-12342 GCA_008750895.1 Mirza zaza | reverse complement strand
AAAAAAAAAAAAAAAAGGTAGATTATTCAACTATTTGGAAAAAAGCTAGTTTTACCCTGCAACTTATGCTCTACAAAAAAATTAATTCCAAATGGATTACAGAGTTAAACACCATAAAAGAACAAGAAAAAAGTATATGTAATTATTTTTATACTCTTACGAGAAAGGTCTTCCTAAGCATATCAGCATAAACCATAGGTAAAAGATTGATACATTTGATGAAGAAAAAATGCAAAATTTCTCTAATCAAAAGACACTATATACAAAAGTAAAAGGCAAATGGCAAAATGGGAAAAGCAGTTGCAATACTTATGAAAAGAGGTATTTTTTATCTAAGAGTTCTGATAATTAAGAAAATCCAAATACCTCTCAAGGAGAAAAAATCCTTAAGTAATTCACAAATGAAATATGAAATAGCTGAGAAAAAAATCTAACCTCAGTAATTATCATAAACTTAGAAATAAAAATATGTCAGTATTTCCCCTTTAAAAATACAAGATGATGGAGAGGAAAAAAATGTCAATAACCTGCCTATAAAACTGACAAAGCTTAAATAAATAACGGTATAACTAGGATTGCAAGAGTGCAGAGAAATACACCCTTTATACAAAGTTTTTTGTGAGTATACACTGAGGCAGTCTTTCTTGGAAGGTAACTCCAAATGTACCAGAAATCTCAAAAATATGATTTGACCCCAGAAATTCCACTTTGGAAATTTAACATAAAAAGACAATGAGATGTATACAAAGATACATGACCTAAAGGGTGATTTATTATGCAATAGGACAAAACCACCAAATATTCATGAATATGAAAGTGGTTAAGAAAGTTACTATGAATCAAACTGAAAAAGATTCAGCTATAAAGAAAAAGGGGAGATGCCAAGAATATGTTCAGAGGAAAGAGTAATGACATATCAAGAAGGTGGCTATGGCCAGACACAGTGGCTCAACGCCTGTAATCCCAGCACTCTGGGAGGTTGAGGTGGGCGGATCGCTCCAGGTCAGGAGTTCGAAACCAGCCTGAGCAAGAGCGAGACCCCGTCTCTACTAAAAGTACAAAGATATAATTGGCCAACTAAAAATATATAGAAAAAATTAGCTGGGCATGGTGGCACATGCCTGTAGTCCCAGCTACTTGGGAGGCTGAGGCAGGAGGATTGCTTGAGCCCAAGAGTCTGAGGTTGCTGTGAGCTAGGCTGACGCCATGTCACTCTAGCCCGGGCAACAGAGTGAGACTCTGTCTCAAAAAAAAAAAAAAGAAGGCGGCGGCCATTTGGGAGCCAAGGAGAGAGACCTCAAAAGAAACAAAACCTAATGACACACTGACCTTGGACTCCCAGGCTCCAGAACTATGAGAAAATACTTCTGTTGTTTAAGAGAAGAAAGAAAGGGACAGAAAGAAAGGGGAAGAGGGGGAAAATCTGTATGTACAGCTACTTCCCATCCTCACATCACCACATAAGCTCCGCCTCCTGTCAGATCGATAGAGATTCTCACAGGAGCTGAACGAACCCTTGTGTAAACTGTGCGTGCAAGGGATCTAGGTTATGCGGTCATTATGAGAATCTAATGCCTGATAATGGGATGTGGAGCTGAGGCGGTGATGCTAGCGCTGGGGAGCAGCTGCAAATACACATTATCATTACCTGAGACATTTGACTGCACAATAAATATAATGTGCTTCAGTCAGCCTGAAACCATCCCCAGTCCCTGTGGAAAAATTGGCTTCCACAAAACCGGTCCCTGGTACCAAAAAGGTTGGGGACTGCTGCTACAGACATCAAAGGATAACAAGAGAGAATACTTTAAAAGCATTATACCAACAAATTCCATACGTTAGATAAAATGGACAAATTTTAAAAAAAATACAATTCATCAAAATTGACATAAGAAAAAAACATAGGGAAGAGCCATGTATCTAACAAAATTAAAATTTATCAAATTCCTTTGTAAAAAGAAGACTCTAGGCCTAGATGAATTCTTAGTAAATTCTAACAAATATTCAAAAAAGAATTTTCATAATTCTTTTGCATAAAATAGAGAACAAAAGGATACTTTCCAACTAATGTTACGAGGCTGATAGAGCCCTAATACCAAACCTGACAAAAACATTGCAAAAAGGAACAAAAAAAATTCAGACCAATATAAATATAGATGCAAACATCTGTAGAAAAAGATTAGCAAACTGAATCCAACAATATATAAAAGGGACCACTCCTGGGGCAGAAACTCAATGAAACAAAAAAGAAAAAAAGCAAGACCAAGTAGGATTTATCTCAGGAATGAAAGACTAGCTTAACACTTTAAATCAATGTAATTACCAAATAATAAAGAGGAAAAGCCGTAAGATTTTTTAATAGATGCAGAAAAGTATTTAACAAATGTAATACCTATTCATGATAAAAACACTCAGCAAACTAGGAATATTAAGAAAGTTCCTCAACCTGATAAAGGGCATCTACAAAAAAAAAAACCCTTCAGCTGACATACTTATAGTGGAAGACTACCTAAAATTAAAGACTGACTATATCACATGTTGCCAATATATGGAAAAAGTGGAATTCTCATAAACTGCTAATGTAAAAGTAAAATGGTACAAACACTTTGAAAAACAGTCTGGTAGTTTCTTATAAAGTTAAATATGCATCTAACGCATATGCCAGCTATTCCACTACTAGGTATTTTCAAGGAAAATGAAAACACTGACCTGGACATAAACATTCACAGCTTTATTTGTAATAGCCCAAAACTGGAAACAACCCAATTGTCCATCAAGAGACAAATGGATAAGAAAATCGTGGCACATTCATACATATTCACCAATAAAAAGTAATAAACTACTGATACATGCAACATTGATAAATCTCAAAATTATTATGCTAAGTGAATGAAGCCAGATCTTAAAAGTATATACTACAACATTCTATTTATATAAAATTCTACAAAATGCAACCTAATATGCAATGACAGAAAGTGGGAGTGGAGGTAGAAACAAACTGTAAAGGGAAACAAGAAGACTTTTGGTATTGATGGAAACATTCAGTATCTTGCTAATGGTGATTGTTTTATGAGTATATATTAAGTCAAAACTTGACAAATTATACACTTTAAAAATGTACAGCTTATTATATGTCAATCATATATCATTAAAGTTATTCAAAAGCCTTCAGTTTTTTTCTTTGGAGACAGGGTCTTGCTCTACTGGCTGGGTAGAGTGCAGTGGCATCATCATACCACACTGAAACCTCAAACACCTGAGCTCAAGCAATCCTCCTGCCTCACCCTCTTAAGTAGGTAAGACGACAGGCATGTGTAACCATGTGTGGCTCATTTTTAAATTTTTGGTAGAGACAGGGGTCTCACCATGTTGTCCAGACTGGTCTTGAGCTCCTGGCCTCAAGCAATCTTTCTACCTTGGCCTCCTAAAGTACTAGGATAACAGGCATGAACCATGGAGCCCAGACAATATTTTGTAAACAACAAAATTAATTTGGACGTTTTTATGTACTCAGGTTGTATTAGGGCAGAAAAAACCAAAGATAATGAGACACTTCTCCAGGTAACGCAAACAAGAAAAATAATTTCAATGCCATATGATATAATAAGGATTATAAATATTTGTAACTAGAAGCTAAAGAAACACTGAAAACAGTCTAGGAAGGCACAACAAAGGCAATAACATTTCAACTGACTCTTGAAGGCTGAGTGGGGAGTTTATGAAAGGGAAATGAATACTCCAGCTACAGAAAACCACCCATACAAAGGCACATCCAAAGAAAGAATCTGACCTCTTTGGGGGAATAATGAAAATTCAGTATGGCTGAAGTAAAGGTCTGCCAAAGGTCAGGTAAGTATTATGCAAGGTCATCTTGGAAATGAAGAGCCACTGAAAAGTTTTACAAGTAGGAATGTAACATGATTAGGTTGGTGTGTTAGGAAAAAGCTCCATTTTGTAATGCTTACTCATTATCCTCTTCACCTTGTCTTGCTCTTTTAGCCATATGTTCATCTTCTAATTCTGTTAGATTTTTAAATTCTTTCTCACTACTAATGATGCTAAATGCTGAAATAAAAAGAAAAATGGCATGAGCTAAAATAATTCTTTCTATAGCTTTATTGATAATTTAGTACTAACACTGAAAGACTCACCTTTTTCTACCTGAATCCGAAAAGCATTTCTTTTTCTTCGACCGTAGTCTATACTGAAAGAAGTAACAAGATGTTTAATACATAACACTACTAGAGTTTTGGGAAAAGAAAAAAAGGAATAAGCTTAATACTGTGGTCTCTGCCAATATTTCTCCATTAAGCTCAATTTAAAAGGATCAAATAAATTTGCATGAATATTTAATTATGTCACTGTATTCACACTAGCCATAAACCTATTTTCAAACAACTTTTTTTTTTCTCAGAGAGACAGAGTCTGTGCTCTGTTGGCCAGGCTGGAGTGCAGAGGCCTAATCGCACCTCATGGCAGTCTCAAACTCCTGTGCTCAAGCGATTCTCCTGCCTCAGCCTCCCAAGTAGCTAGGACCACAGGCACCCATGGCTGATTTTTTATTTTTTTGTAGAGACAGGGCTTTCTCTATGTTACCCAGGCTGATGTGGAACTCCTCTGACAATCCTCCTGCTTTGGCCTCCCAAAGTGCTGGGATTACAGGTGTAAACCACCACGCCCTGCCTATCTAGCCTTTATTTTTTTCTTTTTTTACAGACCTTGTTTTTTGCACAGGAAAACTATCTAGCCTTTAAATGAAGATCCAAGGATGTATTTCTTTTTTTGTTTTGAGAGCAAAGACATGGATCTTTAATGGACTTGGCCTTGAGGGGTACCGACAGACCCTGCAGACACTAGCACAGTTTGCTTGTAAGCAAAGTCCTTGCCAGGACAGTCAGGTAAATTCACAGGAAACAGAAACAAAAATTAAAGACAGACTCACAATTTCATTTTCTTTCCAATACTAACAAGTGTTTCCAAATTTTCTTTATGCTTTCAGTTCAGTAAAAGTTAGAAAGGGTAATAAAAGTCTGATACCTAATCGTATAAAATCAAGGATGTATTTCTTACAGACCTATTTTTGGTACACATTTTAAACCTGTCTATCAGATTCAAATATTGGTGTGATTTGAATAACACAGACAAAAGAAAAAAACCCTCTCCACACTGAAATTAGTATTAGTGGCTCTAATCCCTTTGAGATGTAACTTTTAAAAAACCCACAAATCAAGCTTGTGGGCGTCTCCCCTCCTGGTTCAGCAGATTTTAATTCGCAAATTATTCAGAGTAGGTGTGTCTAATTTCAGAACAATGTAAATTATCTAGTCAAAGAAAGAGAAAGAATAAAAAGGAAAGAAAAATATTAACACTATAGGAAAACTTGATGACAAAGTGAGGGCACAAGAATATGTTACAAATGACTGCTTCAAATGCTCTCTCCAAAACCACTGTGTTATCTAGTTTTCCAGGTAGCACAGGAACTACTTCCTCAATAAACCTTTCCATCAGCCCTTCTCACCATTCCCAAAACAGAATTAATCTTGTCCTCTCTTACAGCATTTCACTTTTATAGTACAGATATTAATAACTGTGCTGTCTGAGAACTAATAATAATCTTTTATTCATTCAGTGACTCATTCACTCAATTCTTTCCATTCAATCAACTACTGAGTGAGAATTGTCCATGAGCTAGGAAGCCGAAGATGAGTAAGAGATACTATTCAGGCACTGCAGGAACTCTGCCCATTGTGGGAGACAGACACAAACACAAATTATATTTAAGTGCAATAAAAGAGAGAAGCCATGGGAGCTATGGGGTGTATGTACATGCATTTGATGTGTGTATGTGTGTGTGTGTATACAGCACAGACAAAACTATATGGATTTAACTGTATATTTATAGAGAGATTTCTGTTTGTTTTTTGGTAGAAAGGGGAAGGGGATTCCAGGAAGAGGTGACAACATGAGCTAAGTAAAAAAAGAAACAACAACAAGGTGTGTGTGTGTAAGATTATTAAGTGCTATTAAGTGTTACTGGCACAAGTAGTACAAGGCAAGGAGATAAGGAGGAACCAGATCATGAGTCCCTTAAGCTACACTACAGAGATGTTCATATTGGAAAGCAGTTGTAAAATCACTGGTATATAAAAGGCAAGTGTGGGCATTAAAGGCTTATAAAACAGAGGGATAATAAGGTCAAATATGCACTTTAAAGAGATCACTTAGTTGGCTTTGGCAAAGATGAGTTAGAAGAGTGGTTTTCAGTGAAGATGGTAACACCCCTAGGGGGCATTTTGAAAATTTGAGGGCCATTTTATGTCATCAGTGATTGGGCAGCATTAAGGAGATTCAGTAGGTGAGAACCAAAGTTGCTGGACATTCTATGTGCAGAACAATTTCACCTAAAAAAAAACTGTCCCTTCCTCATGACTTTGAAATGCCTACCAGACATTCGTGTTGGTGAAAGACCTGTTGTTTGTTACCTAAGCTAGAACCTATCTGCTGTATGCATATGTAAGCCCATTTTGCATGGTTTAAAAACACACTGAATTTTTTAGGACTACAATTACTTTATAAAATGATAGATTTCACTATCTTTTTTGTTGCTCAATGAAATCACTGATAACATTGTGTTGTGATATCTGAGATACCAACAGAACATATCTATAGTAGTCTATACTTGCAGCTCTCATCTTCACATTTATTCCATAAGTAGAGTCAATCTTCTCACTGACATTATGTCTTCTACTGTCTCATCAGGCCCGAGCATTGTTGGATTTGAGGAGCAACTAATTAAAGCAAGGGTCCACAAATCTTTACTGTAAAAGGGCCAGATAGTATTAATAAATACTTAGGCTTTACAGGCCATATTGTCCCTGATGTAACTACTCAATTCTATCTTTGTATAACAGAATGAAAATAGAGTAGAAAATACATAAGCAGGCCAGGTGCCGTGGCTCACACCTGTAATCCTAGTGCTCTGGTAGGCCCAGGCGGGAGGATCACTCAAGGTCAAGACTTTGAAACCAGCCTGAGCAAGAGCGAGACCCCGTCTCTACTACAAATAGAAAGAAATTAATTGGCCAACTAAAATAACATATAGAAAACATTAGCCGGGCATGGTGGTGCATGCCTGTAGTCTCAGCTACTTGGTAGGCCGAAGCAAGAGGATTGCTTGAGCCCAGGAGTTTGAGGCTGCTGTGAGCTAGGCTGATGCCACGGCACTCTAGCCCGGGCAACAGAGTGAGACGAAAAAGGAAAGGAAAGGAAAAATGAAAGGAAAGAGAAAAGAAAATACATAAGCAAATGAGTGTGACTACATTCCAAAAAAGCTTTATGAACACTGAATTTTGAAATTCATGTAATATATATGTGTCATAAAATATTATTCTTAAACATTTTTTCTACCATTTAAAAATGTGAAAATCATTCTTGGCTCACAGCCATACAAAAAAGGTGGCAGGCAGGATTTTAGTCTGAGGGCCATAGTTTGCCAAAACCTGGATGAGAGAGGATGCCAGACTAGATGCAGGGAGAATGTTTAGAAGCTGAAACAGTAATCTAAACAAGAAATAATGAGGATCTAGAGTAGGCTGGCAATGAGCAGGGAAAGGAAAGAAGAGAAATCATGAAATATTTAAGGGACAACAGCAAGGCATGGTGACTTAATGTAGACATGCAGGGGATGAAAGGCTAGGTAGAACGAGGTAGACAACATGTAGATGTTTAACCTGAGTGAGTGGGTAGGTGGTTGTACCATCAACCAGGAATAAAAAAAAAGTTAACAAAAAAAGGCAACTCACATTTCAGTGGAGTGAGTGGTTAAGGATAGTAGCAAATTTAGACTACTCTTTAAGTAAAGTTTGATGAAGGGGAGAAGAAATATTGAATGGCAGCCACAATGGAGCACACAACTTTTTTTTTTTTTTTTGAGACAGAGTCTCGCTTTGTTGCCCAGGCTAGAGTGAGTGCCGTGGCGTCATCCTTGCTCACAGGAACCTCAAACTCCTGGGCTCATGCAATCCTTCTGCCTCAGCCTCCCGAGTAGCTGGGACTACAGGCATGCGCCACCATGCCCAGCTAATTTTTTCTATATATATTAGTTGGCCAATTAATTTCTTTCTCTTTATAGTAGAGACAGGGTCTTGCTCTTGCTCAGGCTGGTTTCGAACTCCTGACCTTGAGCAATCCACCCGCCTCGGCCTCCCAGAGAGCTAGGATTACAGGCGTGAGCCACTGCGCCGGCCCACACAACTTTTTTAAAAAGCCGTTTTTCTTATTTTCTTCCTTCCTAATACAGACATTGGTGTTGGGAAGTGTAAAGCTACTGTAACAAATACCTAAAAAATGTAGAAATGGCTTTTGAACTGCGTAATGGACAGAGGCTAGAAGAGTTCTGAGGTGCATGTTGATCGCTTTGAAGAGACTGTTGTTAGAAATATGAACATTGAAGGCAATTCTGGGGAGGGCTCAGAAAGAAAAGAAGAGAGCTACAGAGGTTTCTATAGTCTTAGAGCTATACATATATAATCATGAATAGAAGAGTTAGTAGAAACATGAACATTAAATAGAAACACTACTGGGCCAGCCGTGGTGGCTCATGCCTGCAATCCTAGCACTCTGGGAGACTTAGGCAGGAGGACTGTTTGAGCTCAGGAGTGGGAGACCCGCCTGAGCAAGAGCAAGACTCGTCTCTACTAAAAATAGAAAAAATTAACCAGGAGTGGTGGCACACACCTGTAGTTCCAGCTACTTGGGAGGCTGAGGCAGGAGGATCGCTTGAGCCCAGCAGTTTGAGGTTGCTGTGAGCTAGGCTGACACCAGGGCATTTGCCCAGGCAACAGAGTGAGACTCTGTCTCAAAAAGAAAAAAAAGATGCCTCTGGTAAGGTCTTAGACAGAAATGAGAAGCATCTCATTGGAAATTGGAGAAAACATGGTACTTGTTATGAAGTGGCAGAGGATCTAGCTGAACTGTTTTACGGAAAGCTAAATTTATATGTGATCACTTTGGATATTTAGCTGAGAGTTCTCCTTTTTTCTTCTCTTTTTTTGGGGTTATTTTTCTTTGGTTTTTTGTTTGTTTATTTGGTTTTTTTTTATTTGTTTGTTTGTTTTCGCTGAGGAGATTTCTAAGCAAAGTGATGAAATTGGTATCTCCTTGTTGCTTATAGTGAAATGTGACAGGAGACAGATAAATTAAAGAAGGAATTATTTTTTTTTTTTTTTTTTTTTTGAGACAGAGTCTCGCTTTGTTGCCCAGGCTAGAGTGAGTGCCGTGGCGTCAGCCTAGCTCACAGCAACCTCAAACTCCTGGGCTCAAGCAATCCTGCTGCCTCAGCCTCCCAAGTAGCTGGGACTACAGGCATGCGCCACCATGCCCAGCTAATTTTTTTTTTTTCTATANTTAGTTGGCCAATTAATTTCTTTCTATTTATAGTAGAGACGGGGTCTCGCTCTTGCTCAGGCTGGTCTCGAACTCCTGAGCTCAAACGATCCGCCCACCTCGGCCTCCCAGAGAGCTAGGATTACAGGTTTGAGCCACCGCACCCGGCCTAAAGAAGGAATTATTAAACAAAAATGAAACCAGAAATTAAAGATCTTGAAAATCCTTAGCCTATCCATATTGTAAAAAAATGAGAAAGCATATTCTGGAGAAAATATCAAGGATGTGGCTTCACCATGATTTACTAAAGAGCTACAGGCACATGACTTCTGGATCCAATCAGCCATCTCAGCAGAAGCCAGGAATAGAGACTGGGTTATATAGCAACAGAAACTGCCAGCTTGGGCCGGCGCAATGGCTCACGTCTGTAATCCTAGCTCTCTGGGAGGCCGAGGCAGGCAGATTGCTCGAGGTCAGGAGTTCGAAACTAGCCTGAGAAAGAGCAAGACCCCTGTCTCTACTAAAAATAGAAAGAAATTAATTGGCCAACTAATATATATAGAAAACAATTAGCCGGGCATGGTGGCGCATGCCTGTAGTCCCAGCTACTCGGGAGGCTGAGGCAGCAGGATCTCTTGAGCCCAGGAGTTTGAGGTTGCTGTGAGCTAGGCTGATGCCACGGCACTCACTCTAGCCTGGGCAACAAAGTGAGACTCTGTCTCAGAAAAAAAAAAAAAAAGAAAAGAAACTGCCAGCTTCGACTGAAGGGACAGAAATGGGACCAAAAGAAGGCTGCTGGACTTCTGAGATTCTATAGAACAGGGCCAATAAAACTATTAAGCTGTCAACATGAGTTATTCCTCAAGGAATGACTCTGAGGGAGGCTCAGAAGTCAGCAGAGCTCGGCCAGGCGCAGTGGCTCACACCTGTAATCCTAGCACTCTGGGAGGCCGAGGTGTGAGGTCACCCAAGGTCAGGAGTTTGAGACCAGCCTGAGTAACAGCGAGACCCTGTCTCTACTAAAAATAGAAAGAAATTCATTGGACAACTAAAAATATATATAGGAAAAAAAAATATTAGCCAGGTGTGGTGGTACATGCCTGTAGTCCCAGCTACTCAGCAGGCTGAGGCAGGAGGATCGCTTGAGCCCAGGAGTTTGAGGTTGCTGTGAGCTAGGCTGATGCCACGGCACTCTAGCCCAGGCAACAGAGTGAGACTCTGTCTCAAATAAATAAATAAATATATCTAAGCATAGAAAAGTATAGTAAAAATATGGTATTATAATCTTACAGGACCACACTGTATATGTGATCGATCCATCATTGACTAAAACATTATATGGTATATGACTATACTCTGGAAGCAGGTTACTTGCTGTCTGGTTTCACAGATTCACAAATGGAGGAGAATTTTGCCCCAGGATAAATTATACTTTGAGTCTCACTCATACCTGACTTAAGATGATATTTAGATAGGAGTGTGGACTTAAGAGTTGATGCTAAAATTAGTTAAGACTTTTGGGGCTGCTAGAATGGAAAAAGTTTATCTGAGTGTCTGAGTGTGAGAAGGACATGAAATTTGGGGAGCCAGAGAACAGAGCACAATGGGCTGAAGTGTGTCTCACCCAAATTCATATGTTAAAGAATATGAACTGTCTGACTTCCAGTACCTCAGAATGTGACTGTATTTGGAGAGAGGGCCTTTAGAAATAATTAAGGCAAAATGAAGTTACGAGGCTGTGCTGTAATCCAATATGACTGTGTGCACATAAGAGGAGAAGATTAGGACACAGACATGTATACACAGAGGAAATACTACGTGAAGACAAAAAGAAGGCAGCCATCCATAAGCCATGGAGAAAACCTGCTGATGCCTTGATCTTAGACTTCTAGCCTCCAAAACTGTAAGGAAATAAATTTGTTATTTAAGTCTGTATACTTTGTTATGGCAGCCCTAGCAAACTAATACATAGTATAAGGAGGAAAAGAAAATAGAGACATTGACACATACAAAGCAGGGATAATTAATGAAACAAGGTATCAAAAGAGGTGGGATTAGAGGCAGAAGAGAAGATGTAATCTTCAGTGAGAAGACTAAATGAGTGATCCATTTCTAGAAAAAGAGTCAGGAAACCAAGGAAGATCATGATGCCTGATGGTTTTAACTTCCTAATGAAGCAGGAATGAAAGTAATTTAGCAACGTCTTTATTTCTTGAGCAGACCATGAGGTACTCAAAGATAAGAAGTAGCTGTTCCCCATAGCTGTCCCCATAAAGACAGCTCATTGCATATAATAGGTTTATGCAAACATTTATAAATGTTTGCATAACTGAATTGAGTTCCAGGCTTATGGACTGGTGAACTAATGCCAGCAACTACTGCTATCAATTGGAAAATTAATCAGGATAGAAACTTATAAAATGGTAGAGAGGAATAATATTTGACAGCACAACAAAGTGACTATAATCAACAATAAGTTAGAGTATACTTTAAAATAACTAAAAGAGTAGAATTGGGCCGGGCGCGGTGGCTCAAGCCTGTAATCCTAGCTCTTTGGGAGGCCGAGGTGGGCGGATCGTTTGAGCTCAGGAGTTCGAGACCAGCCTGAGCAAGAGCGAGACCCCATCTCTACAATAAAACAGAAAGAAATTAATTGGCCAACTAAAATATATATAGAAAAAATTAGGCCGGGCACGGTGGCTCACGCCTGTAATCCTAGCTCTCTGGGAGGCCGAGGTGGGTGGATCATTTGAGCTCAGGAGTTCGAGACCAGCCTGAGCAAGAGCGAGACCCCATCTCTACTATAAATGGAAAGAAATTAATTGGCCAACTAATATATATAGAAAAAATAATTAGCCGGGCATGGTGGCGCATGCCTGTAGTCCTAGTTGCTTGGGAGGCTGAGGCAGCAGGATTGCTCGAGCCCAGGAGTTTGAGGTTGCTGTGAGCTAGGCTGAC
>VSMD01128141.1:0-110905 GCA_008750895.1 Mirza zaza | reverse complement strand
AAAGGACCGCCTTCCCCACAGGCTGTGATGTCATCCCTACGTGTGCCATCCTCAGCGGTGTCAAAAGGGGAGACAGTCCCTGGGTGGAGCCACGAGCTGAGCACATGCCCAGCCCTGGAGGGCTTCACGCCCAGGTGAGATTGGCCTGTGTTATTAATAGCACTCACCTGGCTCCAAGGCTATTTATAGATTCTGTGTCATCCCCAGAAACATCAGTGTTTCTCTCTACTCAGCCCACGTAGTTTCCTATCCAGGGTACTGATGGTTTGGTGTTACCTTGGGACCCTGTAACACTGCCCTTAGGCCTCGCATCAGTTTGTGCTGGGCTCAGCATCACATCCAGGGGCTACGAACTCAGGTGCGATGGCTGTGGGAGCCAGGCAAGGGACCTGTGTAAGCGGTGCGAGCTGGTAAGGGTCTAGGGAGTGAGGGGCGGTGGGGCTGTGCCCACATGGCTAATGTGTGCCCCAGTTAAAGGGGCAGCTGTGCCCAGGCCAGCCCATCCTTGTCCGTGGGACAAAGGGTCCAGTGCAGCCAGCCAGGTCTTCTCATCTTTCGATTACAGCTGAAAACTTTAAGTTTTATGAAAATCTAGTTTTCAAGTCCTGGGAACTAATTTTAAAATAAAATATGAAACACTGGATGAGTCACAAACGACATACCCACAACCTAGATGAGGCCTCTGGACTCTACTTTCCAGATAGACATTGTACAGATGAGAAATTGCAGCTCAGAGAGGGACAGGGACTTGCCTGTGGTCACACAGCTGGGCAGTACGAGGACTGTGGTCAAACCCCTCTCTTCCGTCTCGCCAGGGCCCTTTCTGCAAGAGACGCTCGGCAGATATGTCTTCAGAGCATCTACCATGTGCCAGGCCCTGGGCTCCAAGCTGGGGATATGGAAGGACAAAGTCAGGGGCAGACGATGACCATGCAGTGTGGCAGTGGTCCTGCTGAGTAAGCCTCTCCCAGTGGCCCTGTGCACAGCAGGAGTGGACGCTGCGGTTGTCGTGGGGCACAGAGTTACAGTTGTCCTGGAGAGTCACCCCAGGAGGGGCTGAGGGTGAAGGCAGCCCGCTGTGGGCATGGGGTACGGTTGTTAGCGTGAAGGCTGAGATCATTGTCAGTGATAACCTGGGCTGTGGGCCTGGACAGTGGTCCTTAGGTAGGAAGAGGACTTGGATTTCATGTCTCTTGGTTCTGTTTGGGGGGTCTGGGGGGCCAGGAGAGCATCTATCTTGGGCAGCAGACAGGGAACCAAGGAGGGAGCTTCCCAGGGAGAGCTCAGGGAGCGAGCCAGACTGGCTGCTCCCTCTGGGGGTGTTCCCAGTAGTAGCCCAGCCTTCACGGAGTCAGTACTGCCTCCGCCTCTCTCTGCTGGCTTCTAGGAACCTCGGGTGGACTCTGAGCCAGACCCTCTGGGAACAGGGAGAGGCAGGGAGGGGAGGTTTCCACTGAGGCCCAGGGAGGTGATGGGCACAGTGACCAGAGAGAGACCGCAAGGGCAAGACCCGGGCGAGCTCTCCTTCCAGAGTCCGGCTGGGCTGTGAAAGTCACCAGTGTGATCTAGGTCACCGCAGGCCCTGGGAGAGGGAGCCACGTGGCGGGGCAGAGCTCGGCAGGGTGTGGCTCGCCCCCCAGCTGCCTGGCTCTCACACCGCCTGCCTGGCCGCAGCCTCCGCAACTCCAGGGAGCTCCCCTTCCGGTGTGTCTGCCTGTCGCTGTGACCTGGGCAGCCCAGGGCCCAGGGAAGGCTTCCTGAGAACCTGCCATCCAAGGGAGGAGTTTAGGGGACCGTGGAGGCATGCCCTGGGGACAGGGGTGTCCATCACCGGGTCCTGGAACTGCAGACTTTGGAGATCTGGATTCGTATTTCATCCATTCACACTGTCATTCATTTGCTGCCCCTGCTGGGGGCTCAGGGGCCAGAAATAGGTGATCATTAGACCTATGTCCTAAAGTGAACATATACTCCCATGGAAAAGAGAGAATAAAACAACAATTAAAAAAAAGAAGAAGAAAATCTTAGCTAGTGACAGTATGTGTTGTACAAAAGAGCAGGTGACACGCACTAGGAGTGACTGGGGTGAGGGGTGCCCAGCGTGACCTGACTGTGGAGGAAACGTCTGGACCAGGGCACACCTAGCTGTGTCAGCTCAGGGAGGTGTTTTTTTGTTTGTTTTTGTGTTCGCTTCTCTGAGCCTCAGTTTCCCCTCTGTGAAGGGGTTAATACCACCTGCCTCGCAGAAGTGTTCATGTTAAGGAGTGTGACGTTACGAAGGCCCTGGAACGTACCAGGGGCTCAGTGAATAAAGGACTGAGTGCATGCGTGAATGGATGACATCAGAGTCGGGTGGGAAGGGTGACTTTGAGTGAATGATCTTGTGCCCTGTGGGTGGGATCCTTTGGCGTTTTATGGGTTTTGCACCCAAGACTGCCCTCAACACAGTAATGATGCCCTCCTGACACCAGGTGGCTGGCAATGTTTGGAGGCTTCCTCATCTGACAGTCTTTGTAGCCATGGGGTCCTCTGATGCACACGACAGCCTGTGAGGCCGCTGGGTGGGGCTCTGTTCTCATCTGGGATTGGTGGCAGGGCTCTGACTAGTGACCTGGCAGCCCCAGCTACACGGAATGCCAGCGCTGCAGCCAGGGTCCTTGGGTTTAGGCTCCTTCCACTCTATAAAAAAGTTATTGCAATACCTTTGATCCCACTCCTGCCCCCCAGAGGCATTCAGTCTTAAAGATGGTCCCTGTGATCCCTAAGTCACAGCCTGGCGTTTTCCCCCTGTCTTGAGTGTGGGCTCCATCTAAAGAATAGGATACGGCAAACGTCGTGGGTGCCACTTCCAAGATTACAGTACAAGGGACTGTGATTTCTGTCTTAGCTTTGCACATACGCGCACATGTGCACTCTATCTCTGTCTCTCACACCCACACACACAGACACGAGACACACATCACCATCATCCTCATCAGCTACCATGTCATGAGGACCTGCAGCAGCCCGTGGGGAGGCCCGTGTGGTGCACAGCCGAAGCCCGCCAGCACCGTGTGAGTGATCTTGCCGGCCAGCAGCCCCAAGAGTGAGTTGGAAGTGGATCCTCCAGCCCCACTAGGCCTTGGGATGCCTGCCGCTCCATCCCACAGCTCCACTGCAACCTCCTGAGCCCGAGGCAGCCAGCGAACCCACGCCTGGATACCTGCTCTGCAGACACTGTGAGAGAATCCACGTTTATTGTTTTGTGCCACCAAATGCCGGGATTGTCTGCTGTGCAGCAGGAGATAACTGTCACCCATCCCGCCCCCCGCCAGGGCCTTGGAGATCCTATTGCTCCATACACAGCCAGTCCCTGATCTGCCATCTCAGCAGGCTTGTGTCACTGGCTGCTCTTGGCAAAGACCTTCTGGGCACGGTCGGGGAAAACTGGCCCGAGAGACAAGGCTCCCTTGTCTTTGTAAAGACGCGGAAGTGGGCTGGCTATTTTCGTCTCGTTCCCCTGAAGGAGGGTGACTGGGCCTGAGAGGGAGGAGCAGCTGGGAGGACGTCCTCAGCGAGAGGGCCTGAGCTGGGGTCTGGGATGGGGACGGTGCCTCGATTTACAACTCTGCACTAAGCACTTCGCAGAGGTGAGCACCTGAGGGTGACCCTGCCAAGTGGAGATTGTTATCCCTGTCTTACAAATAAGGAATAGAGGCCAGGAGAGGGTGTGTGACTCGACCCAGGTCACACTGGGGTGGAGAGTAGAATGCTTCCCCACTTGCCTTGGCTGTGTGTCTCTCTGCAGGAGTTGGGCTCCAAGTGGCACCTCTTGGATAGATTATGCCAGACATTGTCCCCCCGTGCAGCCTTTTGTTCCAGCTAGTCTGCCACCGCGCTGAGTGATGTAGATTTATGATCCTGTCTAGTCCTCAGAATAACTCTGCAAGGGAGGTGTCTGGGGTCCCCATGGGATGGATAGCAGGTGGCTGAGAAGATTTGAACCCAGGTCTGGCTGACTCCAAAGCCTGCACTCTCCCCCACTGACAAGGCCTTCTTGCCCTAGGGTGTCCACCGCTGGCCCCAGCCCTGCAGGATGGCATCCAATAGTACAGCTGGGCGACATACCATAGAAACAGACAGTACCGAGTTGGTTTACACAGTTCCCGCCCAGTGCCAACAGGGAAAGGAGCTGATCAGCAGGACCCAGGCAACTCCAGCCCAGCCCAGATTCGCCCTTTGTCCATGCCCCATTCCCTCCTTTATTTGCTGCCTACTGATTTGCAGTGGCTTTTCTCAGTATATCATTATCCCTAAGAGGTGGGTCCCACTGCCAGGTTGCCTAGGAGTGGGGTCCGTGCCTTTGCAAAGCCTTAAATGCTGCTCGGTCAGACATCTCCGGAGCTCTGGGCTCTTCTGCCCTGTGGGTACGAAGAGGCAAGTAGACTGCACCTACCTCTTCCGTCTCCTTTCCCTGTTTTCATCTGTCGCCGTGTGCAGTTTTCTTGAATCTACTGACATGACTCTGTTAATCTATACTGACTAATATTGATACCTCTCCTTCCTCTGTTAGAATAGATCCTCTCCTAGCCAAGAGTTCTTACCTTGTCATCAATATTGTCTACCTTCTAATCAATACTGCCCACCCTGATGGCAAGTGTTTGTCTTTTCTTCTAATGAAAATGACCGCTGCCATATCAGATGCCTGCTAGCAGTAAGGAGAACAGCTACTCTTTACTGTACTTAATAAACTGCACGTTGGAAGGATTAGTTATTTCCTAATCCCTGCATGGCCCTTGAGAACAGGAATGAGTAGTAACTGGTCTTTATAAATGAGGCCTCCAAAGTGACAGAAATCACATAAGCCGTCCAAGGTTACACGGGCCTTCCCCCACGCTAAGAGAGTGGCTGAGCAGCCTGTATTTGGCCCAGCTCTGCCCGATCCCAGAACTTGGCACCAGCCTCTAGTGCTATCTCTGCTCTTGTTGAATTTTAGTACAAAAGGTCAGCAGGTCGGGCTGAGGGAGGCTTCAATTTATGTGACAAAGATCTCAGATTTTAGATGAGCAGAGGCTTATACAGTTGATCGAGTCGCAGTATTCCTAAGACAAGGGTCTGTATCACAGGCCCCAGGGTTGGGATAGTCCAGGCACATCAGGGGATCACAGCAGAGTCCTCCGCTGTGCCAGGACAGGCCCAACCTATCCAGTGGAAGACCTGGGGTAAGGGGAGCAGGGGACCCTGCCAATCACGTGTGTGCAGAGCAGCTCAAGCCAAGGCTGGTCACTAGAGGAGAGAGGGGCAGTGGGGTGGATGTGATGCCATCTCCAGAGCTGGGAGTGCTGCCCTGGGGCAGAGACCACAGTGGGACCTCATAGGCCTGACCAGGACCAGCCAGAGCCAGACTTGGGCTTATTTAGAGGAACAATATCTGTTAATCAGCACTAGTGCAGAATGACACTTTGAAGCAATAAACTCCCCATGGCTGGAGGTGTGCAGGAGATACCGAGCAGAGAGGCCCAGAGCATGCCTGTTTGGGGTGGGTGGTGGGGCCAGGTGACCTGTCAGTTTCCTCCAGGTTCTGAGACTCTGTGATTTAGTCTCCCCAAGTCAAGGCTGCTTGGAGGAGCAGAAAGCACAGAGTGCAACCTCAAACTCATTTATGAGCATGTTGGTGAATAAAATGCAACACAAAATCATAAAAGCCAGAAGAGAATATTGGTATCTGGTTATTGGTTTCAAAATGGTCCAAGTTTTTTGTAAGCATAGAAGCAAATGGAAGGAGGTGTAGGGGGAAATAGGCAATGATTTGGAGGCATACCTAGTTTAAACACCTGCATGTCAGAGGCACCCTACCATTGGTAGGCCAGGCCTATTAGTTCTCTGAACCTCCTGCTGGGGACCCAACTCCTAGCTTCAGTGTCACATGTATAGACCAAGGGATGGCACGCGTATAGATACCTGCTTTCAACTTCAGGAGCTGGAATGAGATGGTGCCTATGGGGCTCTCTGACTGTCACACTGAGCTCTCAGTGAATAGCAGCTACTATGATCCTCGTTTCCGTCACTGTTGGCAATGTCCTCAATGGCAGGCACCAGGTCTCCCGTACTCTCTTCCCCGTTGTGCATGGCGCATAGCGGTGGTCACTCCGGCAAGTCGAAGGCTCCTGATCTGGGACTTCTCAGGGCATCTGTGGCTCCAACAAATGACGAGGGGTGTGGCAAGGGGCCTCCCAGGACTTGGAGACCCTG
Source organism: Mirza zaza (assembly GCA_008750895.1). Lineage (NCBI taxonomy): Eukaryota > Metazoa > Chordata > Mammalia > Primates > Cheirogaleidae > Mirza > Mirza zaza. Next base: position 104,674 of record VSMD01128141.1, on the reverse strand, counting down.
CACACTTCCCTGACTTGAGGCCTGGGGCTGTTGTTACAGGATCAGAGAGGGGGTTTGGCCACCCTTGGTGCCCGTTCTGGAGGAACGCCCACAGACAGACTGGTTCTGGGCTGTGATCTCACCAACTGGAAATGCCTCCTGGGCCCTCTGCCTCCGACAGTTCCAGGTCCCCACGCTGCCCAGTTTGTGGGCAGGCTCTAAGGTGACAACTGAGCCATCAGCACACACCTGACCACCACTCTCCCCTCAGCTCCCTCCCCCACCCCACCCAGCCCTGCTCCCTCGGGCTCCTTAGGGTGGCTGCTCTCCAGACTCTGGGCTCTCCTGCGGCAGCACCTCCTGGTCTCCCACTGACCTCTCTGACCACCCCCATTATCGTCTCCTTCTCAGTCCTTCCTCCCTGTCCAGCCCTTCTGTGTGGCCTTCCCCAGGCCTCTCCCTTGGCCCAGACCCAGCATTTCTCTGGGCTCAGGACTCCCAACTCTTCACGGCACACAGGGGTGGTCTGGAAGGGGACTCAGGAGGGGGCAGTGAAGGAGGGAGCCAGAGGAGCTGAGCACCAGGGGTTGGGCAGCTGTGTGAGCATCTAAGCCACCGGCTGGCATTGAGAGGTCCCGCAGGGGCAGAGGTCCTGACTGAGGTGTGGGAGGGTCTTGGAGAAAGCTTGATTGGAGGCTCCACTGGCAGGCAGTGGTCGTCCACACAGGGTTTACAACAGCAGGACCCAGCAGGGACAAATCCTAGAAAGAGCAAGACAGCTCTTCATCCTAGAGCCGGAAGGGAAGCTACAAGGTGGGGCAGAGTCAGGACACAGAAGGCTGGCAGATCAGGAAAGGTCCAAACTGAGAGCTGGGTACAAGGTCAAGTGGGCTGGGGCTCCAGCTTGGCCAGGTGCTGGTCACTCTCCCTCCCGCTCTCCCTTACTCATGCATTCACTCACTTCTTCATCGAGCAGCTACCATTAAGACTCAACTATGTGCCACAGATGCTGAGCTTTTTGGCCAGGCCAATTGTCACTTGAGTATACTGTTCCCATTGAAAATTGGAGTGATCCTAGAGTCTGGGGGCTGAGCCTCCAGTGGTTCTTGGTGCAGTGGTTGTAAAACATGTCTGCAATTTCTTTTCCACTCCAGGCATTAAGAGGCAGAGTTGTGTTCCTCTTCCCTTGAGTATAGGCGGGCCTCAGTGACTTGCTTCTAACCAACAGAACATGGCTGAAGTAAGGCTGCATGTCTTCTAGTGTGAAGTCATAAAAGCAAGGCAGCTTCCACCTGGCTTTTGCTCTGAGATCGTTCTTGACATCCTGCTCCCACACTGCGAAGAAGCCCGGGCCACGTGGAAGGGCCACAGTCGGTGTTCCAGCTGACAGCCCCTGCTGAGGTCCCAGCTGACAAACGTGAGTGAGGAGGCCCTGAGATGACTGCAGCCCCAGCTGCCATCTGACGGCAATCACTTGAGAGCCCCGAGTGAGAACCGCCCAGCTGAGCCCAGAACTGAGAGCTAGGATAATAATAAATGATTGCTGCTGCTTTATGCCACTAGGTTTGGGGTGGTTTGTTACGCAGCTAGAGATAACCAGAACTCCTGTTGTGGGAGGTGGTGGATACCTGGTGGGGTCAAGGAGCCCTATTCAGGCACCTCCTTTGACCTGGGCCCTGCCCATGTGGTAGGTCTACAGAATCCTCAAATGCCCTGGCCCTGTGGGAACTCAGTATCCCTCCCCACCCCCAAGCACCCGTTCTCCCAGACTCCCATGTCAGATAACAGCACTACCATCCGCCCAGGCACCCCAGCTGCAAACTGGGTGTCACCCTTGGCTGGCCTGTCCCCATCTAATTTAATCCCATCCATTCTTCCCTTTAGCGAACCTTTATGGAGCACCCACTATGTGTCAAGCTTGTGCCAGATCTGTACATATGCCGGCGAGCAAGACTGACCCTGTCCCTGGGCTCAAGAAGTTTACAGTAAAGCAAAGAGAAACACATCGAACTGTTCATTACAAGTGCAGCTAAAATGTTAATAACTGTGTACATTAATCTGAGCACTGTGGTGAGGTCACATTCATTCAATCACTGAAAATGATTAGCTCCAAAGATCATTAGCTCCATTTATAGACAAGGAAACCAGGGCATCCAGAGGTTGAGTGAGGTCCCTGAAGTTAGCGGGTGAAAGCCGTGAGGTTTCCTTCCACTCCACCCCTCCCTCCCTCCCTCCCTCGTGCCGCTGCTGTCATTGAGGTTGTGTCCTGTGGTCCTCCGGGAGGCACAGGCTGAGCCAGGCTGGGAGTCCACGAGGCGGACAGGGGAGTGGTGCCTGTGGCAGACAGAAGCAGGAGGCAGGGCTGGGCGGGGACAGCTTCGGATCTGCCCGACCCGGGCACAAGGGCTCAGACGGCCAGGCCCACTTTGCGCAGTTGTAGCTGGGGCGCCCAGGAGAGCCTGGCCTCTCCTGGACAGCTGAGGTGTCTCCTGAAGGCGCTGTACTCCTTGCAGCTGAGCAGCAAATTCTTTCCTGATGGGAGGGCCTGGGGGTGACCCTGCGGCTGCCATCTGGACGATCAAGACAGCCTTCCCTCTGGTCCCACTCCCTCTGGGCACAGCCCTCTGCCCAGACTCTGCATCTGGAGCAATGGCTCTATGACCTCCCCCCTGGGACATCCACTGGGGTTCCCCATTCCTACAGGGTGAGGAGCAGATTCCTCCTCCCTCCCTGACCCCCTCCCTGCTGCAGCACTGACCATCTGGGGACACGGGCTGTGGGTCAAACAGCCTGGGCTCACACCTGGGCCCACTCACACCTGGGCTCCCCGCTGATTTCCTGGGCGACCTCAGGGAAGCCACCACAAGTTGCTATTATCAGTACATCCTCCGAACGTAGGTTACTTTGGGGGTCTAATGAGATGCTACAGGTAAAGCACTTAGTGAGTTGCCTGCCACAGATGAAGGACAGAAAGGGTCCTCTTTTAAGTCCAGACCTGCTACTCTTGTCAGCTCAGCCCCTGGGCCCATGAGGGGCTGACTTCAGGTCGGGGGTCTTTGTCTCCCCTGAGTTCTGGGAGAAGAGTGAGTAGAGGGGCCCCTCTCAGGCTCTCTGCTGGGTGAGGGACCAGAAGGGCGGGTCCAGTCGCATTGGCAGGAGTGGATGTGCTCCCCGCTTCCACCCCACCCCTCCAAGCCAGAGCTGGCAGGTCATAGTGTGAGGGGTGGAGCTCAGGGTGGGGAGCTGGGGAGGGAGAGAGGAAGGGACCTATGTGTCTGGGGCACGAGGGGCCCGCTCACGGGCCCCGAACCTGGCCCTGGCTCCAGCCCCTTCAGGCGCTGCAGTGGGGCTGCTGCTCCCTGCCCCGTCCTGCCCCCACCAGTGGGGGTGGCCTTGTTTGCTGTGGAGGAGCCCTTGTTTGCTGAGGTTCTCTGTCCCGCCTGGCGCCAGCCTGGCCCGCTCGGCTCAGCCCCTCCTTGGGGATGTCCCCGCAAGCCATCTCCTCCGACAAAGGGCCAGTGTCCTTGGGAGGGCAGGTGCTGCCCAGGCAGGACAGCAGCCAGGCCTGCCGGGGAGTTCTGGGCGGTCAGATCTCAGAGCGGTGCCTAGAGCCTGGCCTGTTGGGGACAGGGCTGTGGGATCTTTGTTGTTTTTGCTGGTTTTCAGCCACTGTCCCTAGGAAGAGGTCAAGGTGAGGGAGGTAGTTGGAGGCTAGGGCTGGGGAGCCGGGAACATTTGCCAGATTGGTGGCTAGAGTCCAGATGGGGCCTCTCAAGAGGGGTGCAGGCCCTCTGCCCTCCCCACGGCCAGCCCCAGGCCCCACTTTAAGCCCCCAGGCCTCAGCCTGACCCAAGACCCACAGCAAAGAGCCTGAGTCCACCCCATTTTCAAGCCAGGAAGGAGACCCCCCCTTTTGCATGATGGCTCATGCCGACCCCCTCCCTGCCTGCCCTGTTGAAACTCCTGTTCAGGCCCACGGCCCACCTCTCTGCTGCCAGACTGGGCCACTTGCCAGTCCCACAGGGCCAGCCTCCAAACACTCACAGCTGGCCAGTCAGGCCTGGGGGGGCCACTCCTCTGAATACAGGCTGGTCACAGCAAGATTTAAGCCATTGATGGATGGGCCAGGGCTGCCAACCATCTCAGGTTGTGTCAATAAAGGTCAAGTATCTAAAACAAGGGAGGGGAGGATCATCTTTTCTATTTGCAGCTCAGACCAGTAGGTGGGACTTAGATCTACAATATCTACAAACATTGGAAGAAGTGTCACAGAACCAGGACAAATGGATGGAGGTGTGAGAGAGTAATGAATGAGAGCTATAGACTTCAGGACACCATGAGGATAGATAGAAACCTGTCGAGGATTTTGTGTATGTTGTACTTTCCCCATTCAGATCGCAAGCTCCTCGGAGGTCTTGTTCATCTCACTGAGTCTTCCACATCTCGGCCTCTTACCACTGTCATCACTCAGCTCATGATGACAGTGATAAATACCAGCTAGATCAGTGAGTGGATGGATGGGTGACTGTGTAGATGAAGGTAGCACATGGATGGGGAGTGAGTGGGTAGGTGGATGGACAGGTGGGCAGGTAAATTGATGCCCAGGTGGCTGCATGCACAGGGCTGGGCGAGTAAACAACTGACTAACTGCTGCACCAGAGACGGGGAAGGAACAGAAGCTGACATGGCCCTTGCCAGCACAAAACGTGGGCTTCTCAAAGATTTCTCACAGAGGGTGCAAAAGGCATTCAACACAAGAGAAAAGATAGATAGTGTAGACTTCATTAGCATTAGTAACTCTGTCCATCGAAAGACATTATTAAGAAAAATGAAATTAAGAAATGAAACCACATAGTAGAAGATATTCTCAATACATACATCAGATAAAAATTCAGATCCAGTACACGAAGAGCTCCTATAAATCAACAAGAAAAGGCAAACAGCCCCATAGTGGACGAAAGACTGGAGCAGGCATCTCGCAGACACACAAAAGGCATCCAGTGACCCATAAGCACATGAGAAGGTGTAGAACATCATTAGTCACCAGGGAAAAGTAAATTAGAGTCCCAGTGAGGGGTGCTTACGTACCCACTAGTATGGCTAAAATGAAAAAGGGTTGGTGAGGCCGTGGCATAACTGGAACTTTCAGACATCGCTAGTGGGAGTGTCAACTGGCACAATCACTTTGGAAAACTGTTGGGCAGTTATTTACTAAAGCTAAAAATATGCTTACTCAGGGCCTGGAAATTCCACTCCTAGGCATATAGCCCAGAGAAATGAGTATGTACGTCTGCACAAATATTTCATATGAATGTTCACAAGACCCGCAAACTGGAAACAACCCCAATGCCCATGAACAGTAAAATGGGTGCATGCCTCACGGTACACCCCACAGTGGAATACTACTCCGAGATGACAAAGGACACACCACTGATACATGTGGCAACGTGGATGAATCTCACAGACATCATATCGAAAAGAAAAAATATCCTGAGTGTATACTGTGTGATTCCACCTACAGGGAGTACAAGAGCAGGGAAATGGTGAGGGAAGTCGGTCTAGGGGTTACTTTGGGCGGAGGGGTTGGCTAGAAGGGGGTTCAAAGGCACCAGCCTCTGGAGTCCTGGAATTCCTCTACATCTTGATCTGGGTGGTGAATATGTGTGTAGACTCAGCAAACTCTACATTGATGGCTATATTTTTATGTTATACCTCAACAAAACATTTTTAAGAACCTGGACACGTTTCTCTTTTACTGGAAGAATGCAGTGTACCGCAGGGCAGCGTTGTCTCAGCACCACAAAGACACGTGGTTCTCACTGCCCACTGGACGTAAGGTGGGGACTGCAAGATGGGGAGCATGGGTATAAGGCATCTCAGAGAAGTTTTTGGGAAGAGGCTGAGTCCTCGTCTAAGACATGGGGCTGAACCAGATGACGAGGAGAGGATGCTCTTACGGGGAAGTCCACGGGTTGGGTAGATGACGACAGCGTGACACAAGCATGGGACTGTTTCACCAGCTCTGCCCCAGGCCACCAACATGACCTGCTGAGACACGCAGAGGGAGCCGGCTGTGGGCGTCTGTGCCTACCCGCCCCGCCCCTGTGGATGTCCGGGAGGGAAGGGTCTGTGTTGGCTGCTGTACCAGCTGCTGAGCTGAAATCAGAGGCGCGTGGGAGGGGATGGGAGAAAGGAGGGCCTGGGCCTCGCTCCTCGCCTCTGTTACGTGCGGAGATCAAGCTGCACCTCCAAGGCAGTTCTCAATGCAGGTCAGGAAGGTTCCCAGGGCACCCAAACCACCCACGTGCCCAGGTGGTGTGCCAGTCCATTCTCTCCTCCCCCGCAGTGCAGCAAGCACATTTGGAGAGCCCAAGGGCTCTGTCTGCTGACCGCATAAAACCCAAGTCACCTGCGCTTCTCCTGCCGTGAGTCAGGAAGCATCACAAGACACTGGCACAGGTGACAGTCCGGGAGGCCTGCTGGTCAGGGCAGGGCAGTCCTCACACCCAGAAGTGAGCAGTCGGGGCCCCTTCCTGCTCGGGCAGGAAGCCCACAGGATGGAGCTAGACCAGGCCCAGGACTAAAGCCGTCACAGGTGCCAAGAGAGGAGCCCGTGAGTCATCCTCACCCCTCCCCCTCCCCACTGCCCCCAACTCCTGCCAATCAGGCACCCACCCTGCCCTGCCCCTCCTTGGCACCCCTCTTGTCACCCATGCTCCCCATCCTGCGGTCCCCACCCTACATCCAGCCCACCTTAGAGACTGTGGAGGGTGGGGGGGACCCTCCCAGCCCTACAGTCCAGTCTCCTTGGTGCTTCCAGGAGGAGTGTTTCCCCTCCTTAACCAGCTGTGATTGACATTCAATAAAATGCCCAGATGTTAAGGGTAGAGCTTAAAGCGTTTTGACAAATCTGTACCCCTGTGCAACCAACACCTGATCAAGGTATAGAACATTGCCATTACCTTGGAAGTTCCCTGGACCCCTTTCCGATCGCTCAGCCTGCACCCAAAGCAACCTCTGTGCTGACTTCTCTCCCGACAAATGAGTTTTGTGGGTCCTTAGGTTTCACATAAATTGGAATTTTACAGTACACATTCCTTTATGTCTGGATTCTTTCACCCAACATAATGTTTTTGGCCCTCATCCATCTTTTGTGTCTTTTATTGTTGGGTAAACTTCCATTGTATGACATAACTCAATTTGTTTATCCGTTTGCCTGTTGATGGACAACTAGACTGTTTCCAGTTTTTGACTATTGTGGATAATGCTATCGTGACCATTCATGTACAAGTTTTTGTGTGGACATGTATCTTCATTTCTCCTGGGTAAATACCTATAAATTGAATTGCTAGGATGTATAGTGAATACATGTTTACCTTTACAAGAGACAGCCAAACTTTTCCAGAATGGCCGTACCATCATAAACTCCCGCCAGTAACATAGGAGCGTTCCAGTTGCTCCACATTCATACCAACATTTGATATTATCAGTCTTGTAATTTTACCAGTAAATCCCTACAATGGAATATTCTTTGGCAATAAAAAGAAATAAGGTACCAATACATGCTACAACATGGATGAACCATGAAAACATTATGCTAGGTGAAAGAAGCCAGTCCCAAAAGGCCACATAGTGTATGATTCCATTTATATGAAATGTCCAGAATAGGCAAATTGATAAAAACAGAAAGTATTTAACAGATCAGTGCTTGCCTGGGACTGTGGAGATGGGAGGAGTGAAGGTTGGTAGCTAATTGATGCGAGGTTTCTTTGGGGGGTAATAAAAATGTTCTAAAATTGATTGTTGGGATTTACAAATCTGTGAATACACTAAATGCCATGGAATTAAACACCTGAAATGAGTGAATTGTATGGTGTGTGAATTGCATCTCAATAGAGCTGTTAAGAAAAAAAAAACAAACAAAAAAACCACCACATCTAATTAGGTAACTACCTCTTGTATCTCCCTAGTGTCCTGAGGGTAAAGACCCAGATTCCCAAACCCAGGTTTATCAACGTCCCCTTTCTCTCCTACAGGCGTGTGGAAATTCTGCCATTTCCAGATCCGCCGTAGGGTGTCACGCCTCTGAGTGCACACCGAGGAGTACGCCCCGCCTCACCTCGGACTCGCCCTTTCTGGTTCAGCTCACCTGACAGTTTTCCCTCCCCTCCTCTTCTGCTCATGCATCCATTCATTCACCCAACGAGTAATTATGAAGCACCTGCTGGGGGCCAGGCTCTATTCTAGGTACTGGGGGCATAGCAGCTAGCAAAACAGATTACATCCCTGGTGCAGCGTATGTGTTGTCTGCACGAACAAATACTAATTGAGAACTCAGTGACCGTGAGTGCTCATTGGTCCAGCTGGGTTCTGTCGTTGGGTCCTGGAAGGCAGGGCTGTACTGGCTGCCATGGGACCGTGTGGCAGAAACTGGCTGTGGCAGGTTGCAGTTTCCCTCTCTCTAGCCACGCCGCAGCTCACGCCCCAGCCGCTGCCCTGCCGGCTTCCTCCACGTCCCTGTAGCGCTTTGTGTGCTCTTCCGTTTCAGCACTAACCCTCTGGACATTCACAAGTCAACAGTGGGTGGCCCCCACGAGGTTGGGGACTCTGTGAGGGCAGGGACCAGGCCTAGCTCTCCCGGGCATCAGAGCAAGGATGCTGCCTCCTCCGTGCACCACCCTCCACAGTTTACAGGGCCTGTCACAGCCCTGTCTCGTGTGCTTGCTCAGCTCCCCGCTTTGGCAGGAGGGAGCTGTGGAAAGAGCAGAAGGCAGGACGCCCACTGCCCAGATGAGGCAATGAGGCCCTGAGAAGAGAATTGCAAGAGGTCAGACAGCCACAGCACCGTGACGCTGGTTCTCTCACTCCCTGTCCTGGGCAAGCTCCTTGTGACTCGTGTCCCCATGCCAGGAGGTGAGTCCAGGCCCAGCTGGGATCATGGCCCTGTGGGTCACCATCTCGGGGCGGCGTGTGGCAGGATTGCCAAAGAGCAGCAGTGTGTTTTCTGAGCCTCCTTCCCTGTCCCAGCCCGGCTCAGGTGAGTCACTGACACCTGAGTATGGAGTTGTCCTCTCTCGGGAGGTGTGCAGTTTACAAGGGAAGCCCCAGAAGAGGGCCTGCAAGAAAGCCCCCTTAATGGTGTGATTAACACTCACACGGTAACGGTGGCTCAACGCACCCCTCGAAGTGACACTTTCCTCTGAGGCCTTGACACACACCTACCTGGCTCCTCTTTGTCCTTGCTCCTTCTCTGATGGCAGCAGAGTCGGGCTGGGTCTTCAGTGGGCAGTGTGGGGTAACTGGGCCTCTCTGGAACCTGCGTCCTTGGGCCTTTCCAGCTCCTTTCTCTTTGGTTGCTGGGGTTGGGTCCCTGAGGGCTGGTGGGGTCGCTGCCTGGGGTTCCTGTTACTGTCCATTCTCTGCCATGGGAGGGGTCCCATTACACAAAGGGACCTGGTGGCTGCCTGTGCTCTTCTGGAACCTCCAGTGGTACCAGGAGCCTGGCTGGATTTTTACCCCAGACTTGTAGTTTGCTGCCCCCTGGTATAAATCAAAGGGGTCCCTGAGGCATCTTCCACCAGACCCTTCCTCTCACTACCAGAAACAAAGTCTTTGAGGTACGGGGCAATTTGCCTGTGACCTTGGCTTGACAAATCAGATGCTCTCTAGCGGGATGTTACACCAGGACCGGGGAGGAAAAGCTGGAATTCATTCATTCTTTCCTACATCAGTGCTTGATGAGGCTACCAATTCCTGTTCCCAAGCCTCTCTAGGGCAGGCTCCTGTCTGCTCTGAGCTTCCTTTCCATTCTTCCCTCTGCCTCTCAGCTCACCCACATCCTAGCCACAAATGCCTTTTGTCCCTTCCTTAAGGTAACCAGAGTTGGTTTCTGTGGCTGGCACTCGAAGCTCCCTGGCAGACACATACAGAGTAGTCTCGTGTTTTCCATGTTTTCCAGCCACAGTGCGCCTTCTGAGCATATGTTCTGGGATGCAGAATCTCTATGACCCTCAGCCTTGGCTGGCTGTTATAGTCCCATGCCCTGAGACTCTACTCAATTTGACCTTGGAGTCTCTAAGTCCTCAGGTGGACCCTGGGAAACTCACCCCTCTTCTTGGGGTGGGATGGCACGGCTGGGAGAGGAATGGCTAGCAAGTCCAAGCTAGCCCAAGTCTATCTCTCCCTCATGCCCTTTTATTAATTCATCCTGTGCCCACCAGTGCAGCAATTGTCAACTTGGGCCAACCAAACAGCAAGGGGAGGCATTTGTCAGATGTTTTTCCAGTGGCTAAAGCAGTGCCTGGCAGAGACCCAAGTCAAATTCACTTAGAGAAAAGGGCATGCACTGGCTCATGTAACTGAAGACACAGGTGGGACTGGGAAATGCTAGAACCAAGGTCTCTGTGTTGCCCATCATTTTTTCTTTTTTTTACCACCCTTGTCTGCTACTCTTTGCATGACAGCCTCGTGCTTTCCTACTGCGGGCCTCCTTCTCCAAGTGGCCTGAGACATGACAGCTGGCTATTTCTAAGTTCACATCCTCACAACTTCATTTCCAGAAAGAGTTCCTACAGCCTAGCACCAGGATGGAAAATCCCAGGGAAGGATTCTGATTGGTCCAACTGGGTTCTGTCATTGGGTCCTGGAAGGCAGGGCTGTCCTGGCTGCCATGGGACTGTGTGGCAGAAACTGGCTGTGGTAGGTTGCAATTGTCTACAGTTTCCCTCTGTCTAGCCACACCTGTTTGCAATGTGATCTCGCAAAGATCAAGGGGGAGGGTCTATTTCCCCAGGCCTTGAGTCTGGGCTGGTCTCGGGACTTGTTTTGACCTATGGAATAAGGTAGAAGTGACAATGTACCACTTCCTAGCTTCAAAAAGCCTTGAGTACCTCCTCTTCGTCTCTCAGAAGCTGCCACCATGATTTGAACAAGCCTAGGCTAACCTGACGGGCCATGAGGGCCAGATGGCCCGGTTACCACATCACCCCAGTTGACGGCAAGCCAACTACCAAACATGTGAGTGGGGCCAGTCTAAACCAACCTGCCTGCCGACGGCACACACATGAGAGTAGACGAGCCTGGCCCAGATCAGCAGAGCTGCTCACTCGACCCATAGACTCATGGGCAAAAATAAATAGATAATTAAATAGATAAATAAATAACTGTTTTAGGCTGTTAATAATAAATAGTTGTTTGTCACACAGCAAGACCTAACTGACACACTGGCTCAGTGCTCACCACATCCATGGAAGCTGACTCAACCCTGCCTTCCAGTTCACAGTGACAGGTCCAGAGAGCAGACGCAGAACCCAGCTGGACCAAACAGAACCTTCCCTAGGGTTCTCTCTCCTTTCTAAGCACGTAGCTCGACCCCATTTCCCTGGACCTTTGCCTTCCCCTGAACTCCTCTCCTGCCACCTTTGCAGCTAGGTGTAGCCGTGCGAGTGAGCTCTAGGCGATAAAATGTGGGCCCGGCCCGTAAACTCGCTCCCTATGGGCTACGCCTTTGTTTTTTTTTTCCAGCTGAGTGCAGAGAATTTCAGGGCCTGGAGGGGGGCAGAGCTACAAGATGAGAAGAACCTGGGTTTGTGAATGACCACACGGGTGGCACCCAAGCAGGGTCAGCCAGGCTGAGCTGTGACGTGAGCACTGTCGTGACAGTTCAGCGTTTATCTACACCAGCAGCACAGCCCAGCTTGAATATCAGGCAGGGGCAGAGAGAGAAGCAGTGTGATTCTCAAAAGGAAGCCAGTGCTGTTCCCAGAAGAAGGGAGTGGTGCTAGCCAGGCAGGACATTAAATATCCCCTCTGGAAGCCGGGAGCCACCTTGAGTGTCAGGCTCCAGAACCGGACAGACAGGGCAGGGCCTGCACCTCTGTGTGACTCCACCAGCAGTGCTCTGGCCAGGCCAGTCTTCTTCCAAACATCAGAGAACCAGATGCCCCTTGGTCACGGCCGGTGCTCTCTGGTTGTCTGTACTCTCTACCTTCCCAACGACCTGCCCGATACTGATGCTTTTGCACCATTTCCCGTCAGCAGCAGCTTTTGGTTTTGTTGTATCGGGTTATTAAGTATGAAATGTCCAATTTCCTTAAGTACTAAGTTTGACAGTTGACATCTCTGACATTTCACTTTGACATTCTTGTTTTATTTTTATTGTGAAGGTACGTCCTCATTCTTTCAAACGCCTGGTTTGGCTTGTGATTATCTTTCAAATTTTTTTTAGAGCAATTTTTGTGAAACCATGGGTAAGTCAAAAATTCATGTTATTTTCAAATATGAGTTCCATTGTGGAACCAATGCAACACAGACAGCTCGAAATATCAACAAAGTGTTTGGGAAGGATGTGGCTAATGAGCACATAGTATGTTGATGGTTTGAGATGCTCTGTTGTGGTGATTTTAATCTTGAAAATGAGCCACGTGGGTGACTGAAGACCAAGGTGGATAATGATGACCTGAAAGCTGTAGTGGAAGCGAATCCATCTCAACCTACGTGTGAATTAGCAGCAAGGTTTGACGTTACTATTCCAACAATATTGGACCATTTGAAACAAAAGGACAAGGTAAAGAAGCTGGATAGATGGGTTCTGCATGAATTAAATGAGCATTAGCAGAGAAATTGTCTCGAAGCTTGCCTTTCTTTGCTGTCACAACATAAAGATAAAACATCTCTACACCGTACTGTTACATGTGATGTAAAATGGAATTTTTCTGACAATTGCAAGCATTCAGCACAATGGTTGGATAAAGATGACGTGTTGAAACACAGTTCAAAACTGAATATCCATTAAAAAAAAGCTAATGGTGTCTGTTTGGTGGTCCAGTGCTGGTATTATCCACTACGGCTTCGTGAAACTGGGTCACCGATTACAGCGGATGTCTACTGCAACCAATTGGATGAAATGAAGATGCTTGTGATTAAGCAGCTGAGCATGGTCAATAGAGACAGGCCAGTCCTCTTGTAAGACAACGTTTGGCCACGTGTCACACAAACAACACTGCTCAAACTATAGCAACTGGACTTGGAAACTCTGTCATCCACGTGTTCACCAGACCTTGCACCAACTGACTACCACTTCTCCCAGACTTTGGACCTCTTCTTGCAAGGAAAGGTATTCAATTCTCAACAAGTTGTAGAAAACGCCATTGGCGACTTCATCTCCACTTGCTCTGCAGGCTTATTCGCTGATGGTGTACGCAACCTACCACAAAGATGGCAAAACTGTGTCGACAGTTTGGGCACATACTTTGATTAATTGTACTCCTTCTTGTTGGAGATACAATAAACTACACTTTTGTTCCAAAATTGGACATTTCATATTAATGACCTAATATTAAAGCAGAGAAATAATTTTTCGGTATCCAGAAAGTGAAGCTGGTTTACTGAGGGACTGCTACTCAGAAACAGCCTGTGAGAGTGAGAGCTGCAGGGTGGGGAGGGGGAGAGATGAACGTGACAAGGTTTTGAGGGAGGCTGCCCTTGGCTTGGTCGCAGAGCCAGGGCCTGGGAGCATAAGCCAGACCACAGAGTAGACCTCCCGTAAGGCAAGAGGGCCAGCGCTTTCTACTCTGAATGAGTCACTGTGGGGCCGCCCCAAGAGGTGGGAGCTTCCCAGGAGAGGCACCTCTTGTCACCTCAGGGCAGTTCTCTGGAGAAAGGGGCCATGAGCTGTGAAGAGCCAAGCTCACAGCAGCTGGGAGGGTGCCGGGCCTGCAGAAGGGACCTGGGCAGGGCACCACGGTGTCTGCTACAGTCCGACCCTCGCGCTGCTCGGATCACTTGCTTCTCACATTAAACGTATTCCAACCGCCTAGCAATAGACAGAGCATGGTCACTGACCTAGGGTGTATCGTGCAACCTGAAGGACAGCATCCCATATTCTGCACCCTCACAGGGTGTCTTCTCTAAGTCAGTGTCTCAGTGGCATCTGGGAGGCCATTCTACCCTCTGTAGGTTGGCAGCTTCTGGATGGGCTGCTACGTGGTAGGACCGGTGCATCCTACAATCATGCGCCCTCTGCCACACCACCCTTGCCGTGACCTGGATCCCTTGGTCTGCAGTGATGTAGAATGGGAGCCCATGTCAGTGAGTCAGACACTCTGTGAGCCCCCAGACAGCAGTGATGGCCTAAGTCTCCACCAGAGGGAGAGGCCAACCTATACCTGGTCAGTGCAGATCACTGCCCTGCCCGTGATGGAAGGTGTCCTACATAATAAACTTGCCACCAAGAGGCTGGTTGGTGTCCTCATGGAATGTTAGTGCACCAGGGGCTTAGCTTGGGTCTCCAGTGATGACAGGGTGGACACTCGACAGTGGCCACAGACAGATCAGCCTTGGGGAGAGGGAGCCAGGCCTGTTGGGGTTATATGTAACCTTGTCACTGCCACGATGGCACTCTGTTCATGAGCCCATATTGTGCAAGCCCTGGGTGGAGGTCCAGTGGCTGGGGCATCCTGCCCACTTGGCTGTGTAGTGACTGTTCTGCATTGGGTGCTTTGTGGTATGTGTCACGGTGTGACACATGATCTTCACACTCTCTGCCCACACCCATAGGTCCGTGTGCCTCTTTCACAGTCCTCCTTGTCTCTGAAACTCCAAATCGTGCTCTTTCCAGGCCTCTGGACAATAAATAACTAAGCTATTCGCCACTGCCCACTAGTCATGTATACCTTATCCCAGGTCACTTCTGCCATGGAAGTGACCAGGTGCACTGCCCAAATCTCTGCCTATTGGAGGGATTTCCTCTCACCACATTTGTGCAGGGTCACCTTTGAGTGGGGGTGCAGTGCAGGCTCCGTCCACACACCGGGTCCACCCACCTGTGACAAGCTTGGGGATTTTCCTTCTCTGTCAAGTGGCTTAAAAACCCTCTGTGTGGTATGTGTGCCGAGGGAGAGGCCTTGGTGTGACAGTCCCCATCCCAAGTCTTGAGGTCTCCTTCCCTACCAGGGGCATGATTTGGGTATAGGAGACCTGCCATGATGGAGAATCCAGCCTTTTCTCGAGTCCTGCTGCTCTTACAATGACGTCCTCTGTCTGATTGTCAGCCCATCTGCCTCTGGCTACAGAAGCGACGTGTTTTGCAGTGCTTCCTGCCAAGAATTTTCCTCTCTCACACTTTAAATTGCCGATTAAGAGATCTGTGACTGTAATTTCCTTTCTTCAATGAATCAGTGACACTTAGCAATAGCCACACAATTCCACAGTCTTAATAGTTATTCTTTGCCCTCACCTCTCCGATGTGTGCCAGACGTTGTGCCAGCTGGTGCAGCCCCACCTGTGTCCCATCCCAGGTCACCGCAGGTGCCCCATGCCCAGGACTATTAATCTCTACCTGCCACAGGTGATGGGTCCTCATTCCATCTGCTCAGTGGTCCCCTTCCAGCATCCTACCCTCAAAGCCTGCCTCCCAGGCCCATGCCCAGCACCTGCTGTCTTAGGTCTGGACAGGAGCAGAACCTGGGACAGGCATGCAGATTCCCAGGATTTACTGAGGGAGCGATCTCGGGGGAAAACTCTAAGGGAGGGAGTGAGGCAGAAAAGGAAGGGGAGAGGGTGGAGCCAGCATATGGCCTCACATAAAGTCTAGCCTTGACCCTACCCACAGGGAGGACTCTGGAGTGCTGGCCACGCCCCAGCAAAGAGGTTGGCCTTTTATTCCTTTTAGCAGTCAGGTTTTGGCTATGGGCTGCCTGGCAGGGGTGCATGTGTGGGGTCAGGTAGTTGCACAGGCAAGGAGGTTCCTGTCTTCTGGGGACAGTTCTCTGGTGAAGGGGGATGTTGCAGACTCTTGGCAGTTAAAGCTCATCTCAAGGAGGCGTACGTGAGCCCTTAGGTAAAGGAGAACTTGGAGGAGCAGGACAGATACCTAGTTACTACAGCAACCTGTGAAGAAGACAAAGGAGGCACAGTCACAGGGACTCAGGAAGAACCAAAGAACCAAAAGAGGGTGTTGCCATGGACCACAGACAAGCGTCTTGTCTGTTTCCTGTTGCTCTAACAGAATAACTCAGACTGAGTAATTTAGAAAGACAAGAGGCTTATTTAGATCATGGTTCTGGAGGCTGGGAAGTTCAAGGTCAGGTAGCTGCCTTTGGTGAGGGCTTCAGGCTGCATCGTAACAGGCGGAAGGCAGCACGTGGTGAGGAGGGCAAGAGCACACCAAACGCCTTTCATATCAGACCCCTCTTGTGGTAACTAACCCACTCCTATGATAGCCCATTAATCCATTAATCTGTTAATCCATTCATGACCCAATTACCTTGTAAAGGCACCACCTCTTAATACTGTTACATTGGGAATTAAGTTTCACTCTGAGTTTGGGAGGGGCAAACATTCAAACCACAGGACCAAGAGAAGAGAGTTTCAAGGAAGAAACAGCAATAGTCAAGTGCTGCTGTGAGGTCCAGTCTCTGAAGCAGCATGAGTTAGCCACCAAGAGGCCACTGGTGAGCTTGCAGGACCAATTTCAGAGGACAGCTCGGGCATGAGCCATGCATATGAGGGGCAACTGAGGAAAGAAAGGAGGACAGGCCGCTTCGTTGACTGAGAAGCCTGTGTGAGAAGGAGCAGAGATTGGACAGCCAGAGCTGGAGGTGAGCCTGGACTTCACAACTCCAGGGCTCCAAGGCGCCAAACCTGGGGAGGGGGAGGCAGGAGGGACAGGAAAGGGGCTGGCCCATGCACTGAGGTCCAGAAGACAAGGGGCGATGGTGTCAGGGGCTGGAGGAGGGGTAGACCGGACTTGGGAAGGAACACCACACCTTCTGGACTTGGGCAGAAGGAGATACTCTTGGGGGTGGGTTTGGGGGTGAAGGTAGGTCTGCAGGTGGGAGGGGGACAGGTAGTGGGGATCTGTGTGAGGGCCAGGTCGCCTGCTGACAGCAGGTGGGTGGGTGTGGGTGAGTAGGAGGCTGCAGCAGAGGACAAGAGAAATGGGGGAGGGTGGGTGGGGAGACCAAGGTTGGGTGGGTGCCCTAGGGCTCAGTGAGGCTGGGAACCCCAATGTGTCCTGGCGCCAACCTGTGGGGCTGACTTTCCCCAAGAGCACCCTACAGCCTTCTGTGCAGGCACAGGCAGTGGACTTGGGATGGAGGCTTTTTGAGGCCAGTTGGGGGAAGAACAGAGACTCAAGATGGCCCACAAAGTGTGGCCCCAGGTGTGGGGAGGGTGGGCATTGGGGGAGGCTGAGCTCCCAGCTGCAGAGCCAGGCCCTCCACTGGGCTTCCCCGTGGGCTATTCTTGTCCCAGAGCCAGGCCTGTGGGAGGAGGGGACCACACTTGGTCAGGCAGTTCCCCATCAGCCTTGTGGGGCAGCCCCAGACCTGTATTTAACTGTGGCCTTGGTTTCGGGGTCTCCATCATGAAGTTAGGAAAGCACACTGCCCTGCCACCCCCTCCCCACTTCTCTGCCCACTTCCTGTCCTTTTAAGGCAATGGCGTTCAAGTTTTTTGTTTATAACCACAACCCACACGTAAGAACTAACACCATGACTCAGCAAACACACACACACACACACACACACACACACACACACACGTGCCTGCAACAAGTCTCCTGATACAATTCTTCCCCTCACTTTGTAGGGTGTACTCCTGATACTTCCTACTTTGTCCTCGTCTATTTCAGGATGAGAATGGGTCACACCCCACCACAGGGATGTCACTAGCTGGTGCTGAGGAAACACCACTTGGGAGCTGGCCGTGTCCCTTTGGGAAGCGCCCCTGATGCTGACCAACCACCTCCTTGTCCAGGGACAGTCTGTCCTCAGAGAATAATACCGTCCGCCCTGGCCATGCTAGCGGTGGCCAGTGCCCGCTGCCGAGCAGTAGCTAGGATTCCATTTTTAACGTCCGTCTTCTGCCCTTCACCTTTCATCTCCCAGCAAAAAGAGAAACTCCGGCCGCCTCGGAGGCCCCAGAGCAGGGGCCTTGGGGGCGCCCCACCCCCCACAGGTGGCACCACGGCCGCCTCACCTGGACTTGCTGCTGCACACTCAAGAGGAGCCTTCACACCCTTCTGACACACGTTCCACACAGACACCCCGATATGGTTGAGTGGCTGCTTTGGGGTGCCTGCCCAGCCCCCACTTCCATCTGCAGACAGCCCCTGCCAAGGCCGGCCATGGTGGCCGCACTTGCTTTCCTCCTAGCGCCTGGCGGTCGGCTAAGTGGAGGAAGGCCGGTGACCAGCCATGAGATTCACTTCCCCACTCGTAGGCGGGAGACAGGAAGTGCTGTGGGTTCGTGCTGGGAGCTGAGGCCGTAGGGATGGTTAGAACCGTGGCCTGGGGCGTGGCCACTGCGGGGCAGAAGCCCATGGAACGTGCAGTCACCCAGGCTTCCCTTAGCAGGGAAGGGAGAGGGGTGGGACGGACAGGCCCAGGGCCCAGACTGAGATAGGTGAGAGGTCCATAGGGACAGTGGCTGTTAGTGATCACCCACTTTCTGTGAGCCTGGCCGTGCTTCCCTTCCTTCATTCCTGAGTGCTCTGGACCACAGCCCTGTGGCTTGACGGGAAGTTTCCTGTTCCTTAAACCCAGAACAATCCCCATTGGACTGTCAGAGACCAGCCACCACTGGATGCTGAGTCACATGCCACTGGGGTCCCCCCAGCATCCTGCAAGCACCTGGCCCGTTCAGCACCCCCTCCTCTGTCCAGCCACACACTCTATGTGCTCCAAACTGTCCCTGAGGTTTCCTCTTCAGGGGCACAGCGGCAGAGGCTCTTCCAACTCAGCACCCAAACCCCTTAACTGCTTTGTGTGCAAAGTGCAGAGTTGCCAAGGTAGAGGTGGTGGTTCAAAAACAAAAGCAAAAAAACACCGAAACTACTCCTTACTCACAAAATAGCTAGTTCGCCAAACCTTCAGTTTTTGTCAATTTATTTAGAAAAAAATTAACATGGGCAAATGAGATACCTCAGTGTTACAACAGAGTATAGAAATGTCTAGCAATAGTCAAATAATTTGATCTTTAAATACAAAATAACCACATGAACACCTAATATACAGGTTTCATCTGAATACATATTTATTAGATAAATATTAGAGGTTGTCACATCATCTAACTACATACAGCTTTGCAAGACTAGAAATCACAATTAGTTTTCTGACCAGTTGAAAGTATGAAATGATTGCATTGTACATACGATGTAGAGACAATGACGGCTGCTGTGGGAGTCACTTCAGGCTGCACGTGTGGGTGTGTGTATGTGTGTACGTGTGAATCACCTGTGATAATGATATCAAAAATTATACAAAGTATGAATTTGGTTACAATTTTCTTCTGAAATCCCCGTTTCTTTTCATTATTTCCATAGCACCCTAAAAATACACAGGTGGCAGGACTAGTACACTGAAGCTAAATAGTACATGTAGGCAAAATAAAAACAAAACAAAAATTCCTTTCCACACAGGGTCAGAGTATATTACATGAGTGAGACAAACGTGGAGAACTCACAAACGCTAACGAACAGGATCTAGTTTTTCCACGTAAGATGGAATTCCAAGCCTTTTTTTTTGTTTGTTTTGTTTCGTAAAATAAAAACAATACACATTCCGAGAGAAATGAATGCATCTGTTGACATGTCTCTATTTCTCATTTACATATGTACACACGTCCCTTGAGTCACTGCTGCTGACACTACCCTGTCTGGACGGGTCAGGCCCGAGGCCCGTGGGGAGCAGACCTATAGCTCTCTGGGGAGGGGGGTTAGGGCTCCGTTAGGGAGAAAGTATTAGCAGTTTCATAAAAAATAAAATGGCTACAGGGAACATGATACATGGATAAAGCTTCAAACCAAGAAGATGGGGCGATTGCCTGGGCTCGGCCCCTCCCGCCTGCCCGCTGGCTCCCTGCCCCATCTCGAGGAGTGGCAGCAGACACACACCTACGGGCTGGGTTGATGCTTGCCGTGGAAAAGTGGCTTGCTCAGGCCTTGTTTTTGCTGAGGTTACTATGGCTCCAAGGAGTCGTCCGCAAGGATCAGGGAAGCATCTTTCCAGAGGCTCAGGGCCACCTCTGCTTACGGATGTCGTCTTCACCTGCGTCTGTCACGGCGGGGGCTCACTCCTGCCTCAGATGCCTTTGTACCTCCCTCACACCCTGGCCTGGACCCAAAATCGCTCTGGAAGAGGATGTCCCCAGAGCCTAGGCTTCAGGCACCGCGGTTCAGAGCCCGCCGGAAGGAATGCTACGTGCTGGTGGAGGCTTGCTGGGGAGGGAACCCAGGAACCCAGCCTCGGGTGCCAGGCCCGGAGGTGGGTGGGGAGGGGCCCAGGCTGCAGGGAGCTTCTAGACCCTCTGTGTGGAAAGCTGTGGATAGGTCTGTGAGCGGAGTCTGGGCACACCTGCGAAGAACCAGTATGGACGCCAGGCCTTTCTGGTGCAAAGTATCAATCGAGGCAGGAAGTAGGAACTCCTAAGGCAGGCAGCTGTAAGTCTGTCCGGAGCTGAAATTCCAGATGGTCTGACACAGACCAGGCCACCTGCCAGGCCACAGGCTCTGGGCAAGCAAGGGTGACCACACACACTACCTGTCCCTACCTGCTGACTGGGGATGGCCCTGAACAGGGGGCTACCTGGTCTCCCAACTCCCAGCACAGCCACCCATTCCGTTTGTCCCTTCATCTGTACAAATAGCCCTGGTTCCTTTTTTTTGTTTAAAAAAAGAAAAAAAAAAAAAAAAGACTCCATGTTTGTTACTGAGTCAAGGTATTTTAAAAACACCAGCAAAGGCTATAACCGGGTCATGAAAATGTTGAATATTATCAAAGACAATACTAAAATATTCACAAAGATATTTACAAAAGCGATTCTTAAAATAATTGATTTGCATACCGAACAACACGCTGTTTGAAAAAACCTCAACGACAACGGGACAAAGGAAAAGAAGGGGCAGGGCGGCAATGGCAGCTTTCTTGCAGAAAACCTTGTGCCGTCTGGTACAGCGACTGGAAGTCAACAGCTGGGGCCACCTTTCCGGGAAAGTCCGCGGAGGAGGAGTGCTGGGGCCGCCCACCACAGAGAGGGAGCCGGGGACAGTGGGATCGAGAGCACCCACAGGGAACAGGGAAGCAGGAAAGGGCCCAGGCAGTGGCAGGGAAGAGCCCAAAGGATTTACAGACAGGACCCAAGTGCTGGGACGAGCTTGAAACAAAGTGGACGTAGGACAAGCTCCCTGGGAGGCCTCAGAGAGCCAGGTGGAGTGATGAGTGGCAGGAAGGCCAGAGGCTGCCTTGCTCAAGTGGAGTGTGGGGTAAGCTTTTGGCGGTAGAGGGGCGCGGCGGGCAGGGGAGACTGGCAGCCAGGGGCAGCACAGGGACAGAGAGGCTGGACAGACAGATGCCCTGGGCTCCCGCACCTGTGCCCCTGCCTTTCCACGTATGCCCCCTGCCATCTGGGTGGACAGAGAACTAGGACACAGGGGGAAGTGGGTGTCCCACGGAACAGTCTTGGAGAGCTGGGGGTGGGGTGCAGGAGGGGAGACAGAACACACGGAGAGAAATGGTTTGCTTGCTGTCCAAGTGCAACGTTCCTTGGCTCCAGATGACTTCATAGTTTGTTGCTGTTTAAAAACAGGGAGTGGCTTGGAGCTAAGTTACGAGTTGCTGCCCCTACTGGACTCCGGCTGGCGGCATCCCCCCACCCCCCAACGGAGGGCATGGTAATTCTGGTTGGGCACACATCTGTGTTCTCTCTGTCCCGCTCGGCTGGTCTGGCCTGAAGGTGGCGGAGCCATTGGGGGCGTCGTCCTGGCTCTGGGAAGCCCTGGCCCCTTTCCCACCAGGCCCCCAGCAGGAATGGCATACCCTCTCTCAAACACAGAATCTTGTCCATCTTCTCTGCTTTTTGAGAGCGTTTACTGGGTATCTTGGCTTAGAGGTCAGGGGTCAAGCCAATGACCCTTGGCCCCTGAGAGATGTTCTCTTCCCCAGAGGTTTGTGCTTTTCTGTGGTGGGTGGTGGTGGGCAGGCCAGTCTCACTACTGCCAACTGTCACTACTCCTCCAAGGTTTGGGGCCCACCCTGGGTCTGGGGGGACTTCTCTCAGGTCCCACAGTCACTTGAAGGAGGCTCTGGGCCAGGAAGCAGGGAGGCAGGGTTATAGTCTAGAAAATGGAAGAATCTCAGGGGCACTGGAGGGTTGCCTGGAATCCACACGCACGGGAGGCCTGGGAAGCCGCCGTCGGGGCGCGCCCTCTTCCCGGGCCAGTTCCAGTCAGGAGCCAAGTCTTCGGGGCCTGCGCTGGGGGTGGGCGCAGGCTCCAGGCCCGCCAGCCTTCCCGCGCCCTCCCTGCCCTGTGCCCAGAGGCGCAGCGGGGAGGCCCTGCCCCCACCTATGGCTCCAGGCGAGGGGCGGTCTGAGGGCGCAGGCTCCCGTGGGGAAGAGTGTGGGGAGACGGGGCAGGAGGCAGAGTGGAGGGATGGCCCCGACGGAGGGGTGGCCTTCAGTTGTTCTCAAAGAGAGACAGGAGGTCATCGTTACTATTGCTCGGCAGGTCGGGGGGGTCCAGGTAGGAGAGGAGCTCGTCGGGATTTGTCAGTTCTGGAAGGAGCTGGAAAAGAAGCAGGAAGTCTGGATGAGGTGTCGGCTGAGGCCGGCCCAGGGTGAGCGGTGCGGGCACCCCGGCCTGGTGGCTTCCCTCCACCTGCCTGTTGGGTCCCGGCCAGGGGGGACGATAATGGTATGGAACGTGGGCCTGTGACCGTCCCCAAACATGTCCAGGCCACTGCACCTCACCTGGGCACACTCATGCTCATTCCAAACCTAGGGGAGGGGGCCTGCAGCCCACCTGCTGAGCGCCGGGCTGGGCCGACCCTTCCCCAGGCACAGACTTGAGCCTACAAGCTAGGAAGGCCACATGGCAGGTGGAGGGGCTTCCTCTTGATCAGAGTGTCCCTTCGCCCCCACTGACCCTGCTGTGAGGAGCTGCAGGTCACATGGGCCTCCCGGCAGAAATAATGCAGCCCCACACATAAGCACAAAGAGGTGGGCTGGCAGGCTGGGTGGTCCCTGCAGCCCCCCACCCCCACCCCCGGCCCTCTGCAGTGAGGGCTGGTGGCTCCTTGGTGAGCCTGTGGCTGGCCAGCAGTCGTCCTTCCCGGTGGCCCCTGGCAGAGGCTGTAGACCATCTCTAGCCTCTACAGAGACGTCCTTGGAGTTTTTCTGTCACATGGGGGAGCCCCAGGAATTTAAAAGATCTCTAATGGCCTGGTCTGGGGAGGAGAGCTGGAGCAAGGAGCTGAGATGGCTGCACAGTGAGTGACTCCTAACCATCACAAAAACTGTCTGATGCCGTCGGGGCAGCTGGTGAAGGACAAGAGTGGCCTGCTCCTCTGGGAGTCCAGTGCCAGGGGTGTGGGCTGAGCACAGCCCCAGCTCCCACTCGGGGGGGGGGGCAAGAGGGTGGTACTCAGGTCCACCTGGCCAGGCCTGTCTAGCTGTTCTGTACCACCCCGAACCTTCTAGACCAGCCAGGCTGCAAGGTGGGAGGCCCTGAACCTTAGCCACTCACTCTGGCTTGCTGCCCCTAGCTGTGTCCTGCCCCTTATCCTGTCACCCCCACGGGGCCCCTCGAAGTGAGCGATGGAGCAAGCGGAAGCAGGGCATGGACGACACGTGGACAAGAAAACCGGAGACAGACACACACCAGCAAGCTCCAGCCCCTCCCCTGCCTAGGGCCAGAGAATGTGGCAGACACAGAAACAGTGAGCTCAACACGGAGGGCAGGGGGAGAAGGGCAGGGACCCTCTTGTGCTGCCCCGAGGACCCTACAGGGGCCTGGGTGGGAAGTGGGGCACCACTAGGGTGTAGGGCTGTGGCCACAGGGACTGAGGTGGCAAGGGCTGGTGGGGTGGAGGAAGGGGCAGAGGAAGGGGCTGGAGGGGCGGGGGCCCTCAGTGACACTTCCCCACTGTGGGGCTTCTTGGTCTGGAGCTGGGACACTTGCTGGGGCCCACCCATCACCCACCCGCCCCCCTTGAGCCCTCAACGCCCACCCCTTCTCTTGGGCAGGTCCCAGCGCCAGGCCGAGCCCCCGGCCAAGGCAAGTGGTGACCCCAACTTACATCCAGCGAAGGCTCCGGCATGTCGGACGCTCCCTGCGCTCCGGCCTGACCCTCTAAGGCTGAGGAGGGGTTAAAGGTCAGGTCGCTGTGTGGATGGTTGCTGGGAGCGGCCTGTGGCGGCTGCCGGGGAGGCTGGGAAGGAGGAGGAGGAGGAGGAGCCCCACTGTGATGTAATGGAGGCCCTGACTGGCTGCTGGGGTGTGGTACGTGCAAACCTTGTATGGAGGGATGGGGCTGGTCAGAACTGCCAGCGTGTGGCATCTGTGGAGGAGGAGAGAGCGGGAGAAAAGAAAGGTGAGGTGACCAGGTACAGCGACGAGATGCCTGAAGAAAATGAAACCAACAAACCAGGGAAGTAACGACCCCCAAAACAAAGCCACCCCTGTACAAAGCTGGATGCTTTTGTTGGGCAGAGAAACAAACAAAAAAATGTGGCCCCCAAAACCGCCCATCAGGGAGGCTGTGGGGGGGGCCTCTGAGGCCGCGTGGGGCCAGAGGGAAGTGGGGAGGGCTTTGAGGCAGGCGGAGAGCCGGGCCCAGCCCCCACCCCCGGCCCTCCCCGGCCTGGACACCGTCACCACAATGAACAACAGCGAGGGCAGGATGGAGAAGCAAATGGGCATGTTTCTGGGAGCGGGGGCGGGAGGTGCTGCCACAGCATGGTGTGGGCCCCGCGGCCGGCAGTGGAGAGCAGACGCGGACAGACAGCATCGCGCAGGCGTGTGGCTCAGGACGGATCTGCACCCCCGCGCGGCCCTGAGGAGGGGCAACGCCGGGCACGAAGGCGCCTCCCGACAGTCAAGGTGTGTGGCGGCCCTGCCTGCCTCCCTGTGGAACTCAGAGCGGAGCAGGGCAGGCACCTGGGTGACCACGGACATCCCTGCCCACTGCCGGGCCCTTCCACCCGGCCACCCCACCAGCCCTGGAGAACAGGGGTGCTGAGGGAGGCAGGCACCTCCAGGCCCCCATGACAACACACACGTGCACTGGCAACTGGGCTGTCTGTGGGGGAGGGGGAGGGAGACTCCAACACTGCCCTGCTAGTCCATCTGCTGTCCCAAGCAGGCCCTTCCTATAGAATGAAACGCCAAGCCCAAGCCCTGTCCCCCTCTGAGCATCCCAACAGACCCCAGCCCCACTCACGCTCTGCAGCCAGGGGGCTCACAGAAGCTCCAGGTGCTCAGCGGGAACAGGCAGGCTGGTCGCCAAGGTTCCCTGATCTTTCATTGATAATCCCCTGCACCCCTGCCCCGACTCCGGGGCCACACAAAGCAGTGACATGTTCTTCCTTCGTGAGTTTGGAATCGGCAGCCACACCACCCCTGGTCTTCCCCAGATCCCAGATCCTCTTCCCGTTTCTCTTAAAACTGCTCCCTGGGGCCTTGCTGCAGGCCGGCCTCTGCCCATGACACAGGCGCCCCTTCTTGTCAGGGCACAGCCTCCCCCCATGTGGCCCAGGAGGTCCAGTGTCCTTCTAGCCCAGGCCCAATGCCAGGGGATAACTGCACAGCATGGGCTCTGGCTCCCTGGGAACCTCAGTGAGGGATGTACAGGAGGAAGAGGCTGTCAGTGAGAGGCCAGCTGTGGTCCCTGTCCCTGTGGACGCCCTGCAGTGCCCATCCCGGGGGAGCGCGTGAGCAGCCCACCTCAGGACAGACAGTCCCTGGGTCTTCTGACCAGGCTGTCTCCCTCGATCCTGCTGAGGGCATGGGAGAGTTCTGGGTGCACCGGCAGCTGGTTGGGACACTCCGGCCAGTCCCTGCATGCGTGCGTCTCTCCCAGCCACGTGCTCAGCCAGGGGCGCGGCTGCTTCCGGCTGGGCAGGTATGGCGGGAGTTTACCTGGGACTGCCCCCTCCTACCTCGCACAGCTGTACTTCCAGGTCCGGCTGCCCTCTAGTAAGAGCTTGGAAACGGGAAGGACGGGGCCATCTAGGGAGCACCTTGCGGGGCTCTGAGGTCAACTCACAGGCTCAGGCTCCTCGCACAGAGCCCAGGTGGCAGGGCTCACGGGAGGCAGGAGCAAGCCTGCCTGGTGAGCGGAAGGCTACGGAATTCCTGCCGCCACTTTCCAGCATTAGGAACCGTGAAGGCTCCGGATGTGTGCAGTGTGTGTGTGTGTGTGTGTGTGTGTGTGTGTGTGTGACTGGGGTGTCTCCTGGGTGTGGAATGCCCTCAGGGCTGAGGAAGGAGGACCAAGACAGACGCCCCCAAAGCCAGATCCCCACAGGGAGGACAGTAACTTTTGAAAACGTGGCTAAAGCACCACAAAGCAGCTATTTCTGACTCAGCGTCCTGGGGAGAGCTGTGCAGTGCTTCCTCCTTCCCCCAGAATTCTTTTTTTTTTTTTTTTGAGACAGAGTCTCACTTTGTTGCCCAGGCTAGAGTGAGTGCCGTGGCATCAGGCTAGCTCACAGTAACCTCAAACTCCTGGGCTCAAGCGATCCTCCTGCCTCAGCCTCCCGAGTAGCTGGGACTACAGGCATGAGCCACCATGCCCGGCTAATATTTTTCTATATGTATTAGTTGGCCAATTAATTTCTTTCTATTTATAGTAGAGACGGGGTCTCGCTCAGGCTGGTTTCGAACTCCTGACCTCGAGCAATCCGCCCGCCTCGGCCTCCCAGAGTGCTAGGATTACAGGCGTGAGCCACCGCGCCCAGCCCCAGAATTCTTTTGATTAATTTCACTCCTACTAAGAATTAAGGGTGGCTCTGGCCACGCTCAGCGGCCAGTGGCAAAGCCAGGTCCGTGTCAGGCGTGTAGAACACAGTACAATGCAGAGGGCCCTTCCTTCCAGGCTACGTGAAGGACGAGGAGAGGCCTGGAGCGGTGCCCTCTGGCATAGCCCACCCCACAGGCCCACCTACCGCCACTGCCAGGCACTGGTGAGGCCCCTGGGCTGCCAGGTCCTCAGCAACTGCCCCTCCTCCTGCTAAGGCTAGAAACAGGGATGACTGAGGCTTCGGACAAGCCCCTTCAGCCCTTGGGCCTCAGTTTACCTCAAACTCCAACTGTTCTTCCCCCACCAGGGCACTGCCAGAAGTTTTGCTCCATTAGCACTTGGCCCCTGTCTGTCTTGCTCACACCTTGTCACCAGGCCTGGCCCAGGGCACGACTCAGAAAACGGTTGTTAAATTGAGCGGGCTCATCCCCCACTCACAGATGACGACCCCACGGGACAGGAGGCCTCCTACCCCTGAGCCGGGGCCACCGGAGGGAGGGCCCGCGGACAGCACAGAAGGAGCTGTCTCAGCAACAGGGTATTATGGGTCAATAAATGCGAAACAGGACACGAACTGAATACTCGGAGGATAATTAGAGTTCCTGGCATTTCTTCTTGCAGGGGGTGGTAACGCCTCGAACATTCAGATTCTCGGGGCACAGGTGCTCGAGTTTGGGACAAAAGCGGAACCGTGCTATGTCAGTGTGAGAGTGTGCCAGTGTCCAGAGAATCCGAGGTCCTGGGAGAAACTGCCAAGTCCAAGGACACCAATGGGCCATAACTCAGCTTCGGTCAGGCCTCTTAGCCCCCTCTGAGCCCCTGACCCAATCCCTAGTCCTCCCCTTTGCCTGGGAAGGAACCGGGGAATCTGCATCCCATGGGGAGCCTTCTGCCCCTGTCAGCACCCCAGGGTGGGGAGTGGGCGGGTGAGGCGGAGGTACTCACAGTTTCCTGCATGGGGTGACTGAGGGGCTTCTCGAGGGCGGCCATGTTGTTGGGCATGTCCGGGGGGTGGGAGAGCTGGGGGGGCCCGTGCATGAAGTCATTCATGGATGTCCCACCGGGGTTCCCGTGGGGGAAGTCAAAGTTGCCATGGCCTTGGTAGTTGTTGCCTGGGAAGGGAACGAGATGGGGAAGGGGGGTCACCCAGAGGGAAGGTGGCCACCCTGTGGGAACAGGGAATGTGTAAAACTACCAGCCAAGTCCTTTTCCTCCCAGGAGGCTGCGGTCAGCTCCCACACCTTACACTTCCGGGCTGTACCAGGGAGCAGCCATGCCGCCTTGCTCCGTGGGCCCTGGCACCCCAGAGCGTGTGATGCTCTCACTGCTACAGAGGAGGGACAGAGTGAGAGGAAGGGGGTGAGCCAAGCTCCTGTGGGGCTGGGGAGGACATGGAAGGAGTCCCAAGCCTGAACCTGAAACAGGATCTGCTGAGTGGGTCCCCCCATGGCCACAGAGGGTGGTCAGGTTCTGCCAAGTCCACAAGAAAGCTATGCCAGACTCAAGGTGACACCATCAGAAGCCAGCTGTCTGGCCTCGCTGGGCACTGTGCCCTCCACCATGCGGCATTGGTGAGGGTCAGGGGATCGGAACGCCTGGGGGCTGGGCCCCTAAGCACGCTGTAGGGTCTGGCTAGGTGGGCTAACCTCTCTGGGCCTGTCTTCACCCAGGAGTGCTGGGGACCTGAGATCAGGGATCCTGGTGCGGGAGCTGCCACCCTCCATATTTGAGGGTAAGGTATTTTCCAGGAACCAAGTTTCAGAAGGGATGAAGCTTGGTCTGGGCAGTAGGGGGCCTAAGGGCCAGTGACAGTGACTTTGGTGGCCAAAGGTTAGGGCTCTAGGAGCCCGGACTCTGTCTCTGGGAGGGTGGGAAGGTTGCTGGTATAGGACTGAGTTTTGTCCCTTCTGGAAAAATACAGATACGGATGGTACAGAAAAATATAGGAGGCCGGGGTGTGTGTGAGGAGACAGGAGCTCCAGGTGGGGTGTTCTATCAGCAGCCCCAGTGCAAGGTGCCTGGGGAGGCGGTGGCAGCTGCACAACCAGCAAAGCAGGCTCTGCAGCCCCTAGGCGAGGTCTGACATACCCTTAAGTCTGGTAATCTGGGAGATTTTTTTTGGGGGGGCTTTGTTACCTCTGCCTCTTCAACCACACCCTGTGCCATACCTGCCACTATCAGCACAGAAATCCTGTGCCCCTGCTGAGACTCAGGGCCGCCCTCCTTCTCCCCCTCCCCGTCCGGCATCACCCACCTTGGCTGCTGTAGTCGTTGGAGTTGGCACCCCCGGGCGGAGGCGGGAGCGGGTAGGGGGATGGGCCGGGGCCCAGGGCCGCAATCATCTCCATGACGTTGGGCATGATCATCTGGCTGGGACTCATGGTCTTGAAGCGCTTGGAGGGGATGCCGTCAGGGTCATCCTTGATGTGCAGGTCTGACTTGATGGGCACTGGCCGCCAGCTGCACGTGGGGTCAATGGTGACCTCTTCAAACTCGGAGCTGCGGGGAGCAATGGGGGCAGAGCTGAGGCTCTGGGGTGCCGGGGTTTGGACACAAAAAGACACGGAGGCATCCTTCCCAGAGCCCCTCGCTGTCACTCTCCCCACACTGTGCACAAGACAGAGCCTGGTAGAGATGGGTCGCTCCCATCTGGTTGGGAGATGGGCAGTGGGAAAAGCAAGTGGCTGGCACAGGGCAGCCGGCCTCAAGACCTCCCAACCGGTCAGCAGCTATGGGGGCACTGTCGGCTTCTTGCTCTGGCTGAGTTTTGTCCCTTCTAGAAAGTTCATTTGCCCCAGGTCCAGAGGCCCCTGAGGCCAGGCGACAGAAAGGTGAGGGATGTGGGTCAGTGGTCTGCCGGTGGGGTTGGGGGCTGTGTCAGGGCTGTCCACATACTCATCTTTCTCCAGTCCTAATCTTGCACCCTGCCCCACCTGCCCCTGGCCACCCTGGCCAGGGCCGCACTTACTGTTGGATGGCATTCAGGATGCCCCACATGTACTGATCCACCTCCAGGCCCTCGAGCAGAGCAGTTTTACTGAAAAAGGAGAGCGACAGCTTGACCTTTGCTCTTGGTCCCGATGAAAACGGGGCACAGCCCACCCTCCCAGCTAGGTCCAGATCCCACTCCTGTGACAGCTTAGAATTTGAGCCCCTCTGCCATGTTGGGTTCTGTTTTGCTTTTAGGGTAGGTGGAGGTGGCTGGAGACCCAAGAACAGGGCCAGAGGGAGGCCACAGGAGCTCTGCCCCTTTGCAGTGGGGTGGGGGGCGTCACTCACTTGCACACAGGACACCTCCAAGTCCCTCTCTCGCAATTTAGCTGCAGGTACGACTCCAGGTCAAAGCACTGCAGAGGCCACAGACAGACAGACAGGAGAGACCAGAATGGTCAGAAACCATGGAGCCATGCCTCGGGGTTCCCTGGGAAGATGTCTCCACCAGGGAGGGTGACAGGTGGTGGGAGAGACCCAGGGCTGGGACTTAGGTGCAGTGAAAGGCACGCTACCTTTCTGCCCCACCAAGTCCCCAGTGTCTCTGCCCCAGCACTCCTCACACCGCCTCCCATCCCGAGTGACCCCGCGCCTATGTCCTCTGAGCTTCCCCGTACCCCCAGTTTTTGCTGTGTGACAGCCCTTCCCACTGAGGCCAGGGAAGTGTGGACTCTGGCCACCTCTTCAGCCCAGATACTGAGAGCAAATCTGGGCAAGTTTATCCATCCGTCTCAGACAAATAAAGTGACCAGACTATCTACTGCACCCGCCACTGTCTTCTGGAGGGAGGAGGCTCCTGTCCCACTACGAAGCCCTCAGGAGCAGTGGAGGGTGACGGCCCTGGGCCCTCTTTGCAGCCCACACTGAGGTCTTGCAGGGAGAGCTCCTCACTCCTCCCCCAGCCTGGGCTGCCCACACTTTGCACAGGCTTCCACAGGCTGCTCAGACTGTGACAATTGCTCATGCCACAGCCACTTACTGAGTGCCTGCTTGGCCCAAGGCTCTGAGCACAGCTCTGACCCAAGCAGAGGCATCCCTGACCTCGGGCCTCATAACAGCGATAGCCGTATGTGTGAGACTTCCAGTTGGCAACTGCCATTCTGCCAGCATAGGGACTGTCCACACCTACTTCTGCAGCCCCCCTAACCCAGCCTGAGCACATAGACAAGATGCTCTGAGGATAAATGATGGCTGAAAGGAGTGAGTGAAGTCAGCTGCTGACTGCCACGATGCCCTTTGGGGACAATGTTTATGCAGATCCTGTTGTCCCCTCTGCCTACCCCTGGCCACCCAGCCAGAGTCCAGGTGGCTTGGCCTGGAGCTGTGCTCCCTGGGGCCGCTCACCTGAACGTGCTTGCAATCGTGGCCTCGAGCAGGCAGCTGGATGCGCCGGAATGTGATGGGGCACTTCAGAGACACCTTGATGGCCGTCTGCTCCACGCCGTCCTCCCCGTTGAGGGTCGTGTTGCCTGACGAGGCAGCCACACTGCTGAAATTCCGCTTGACTGTGGGGCGGGAGGTGCAGGCGGGTGAGGCAGGCCGGGCAGTACCTTGAGGGGGCAGGTCTACGCTGCTCCCCACTGGCTCGAGGCTGAAGCCCGCCCTGCTTCTCCCCAGCCCCACCAAAGAGAAGGCCCAAAGTGGAGCAGTCAGACCCCTGGGTTCCCTGGGCCACCCCGCACTCTAGAAGGGCAGCCTCCAAGTGCTACACGTGTGGTGTGCATGTACCCAAGGAGGTGACTGGTAGGTCCCCCATCTCTGCAGAACAGGCCCTGTCTTTATCAGGAACGGGGGACTTTCTGCAAAGCTTGAGGACACCCAGCCTGGCACTTCTCTGCTTTACTGGGTCAGTGACAAGCACCCCCGGGCGCTTTTGCACTGAATTCTTAAAGTGTGGAAACAGACACGGAGAACGGCCAGGTGGAATTCTAGGGCTCAAGGAGCTGCTGAGAAGAAGCAGATGCTAAGAGAGGGGCAGTCACACGTCTCTCTGCACAGAGCCCCCATGTCGGCACCGTGGGCGTCTCCTCCAAAGAAGTGGAGGAGGTCTAAGCCAGGTCCCTCTGAATTCAATGATAAGCTGCTGAGGTGGAGAGGCCAACCTGGCATCCACACCCTGCCCTGTGCCTCCCGCCTCATGCAGATCCTTTTCCAAATTCTCACATCCCTGAAGGCCTGTCCCAGGCCACTGACTTCTCCAGGAAGCCTGCTTGGACTGTCTTAACCATGGCGTTTTGCTTCAATCCTCTTGACGTCCTGTGCAGGTGCATCTGTCCTGTCTCCTAGGGTCCCAGAATTCCTGCCTGGCCTTGCAGCCCCTGGCTCATCCGATCAGCACCGTAGCCCCAGCAGGAGGGCATGGGTCTGAGCTGGGGACTGGTGCTCAGGAATACCCAGAGCCCAGTGGCTATGTGCACAGAGCCAGAGGTTGGTACCAGGTAAAAAGTGACTATTTTTCAGCCCCAAACTCAGGTGGGGCTGGAGTCTGGATCACACTCCCTGTCCCCAGCCCGACTCACTTTTTGTGATACAGTGCTCCGCGGGCAGGAGGCGCTTCTTGAGGAGGCCTTGCAGCACGGAGCGGACGGAGGGCCGGTGCACCAGCTGCAGCACGAAGAGGTGAGACTGCAGAGAGGGAGCAGACGCTCAGTTCCCACCTGCAGGCCCCAGCCCAATCCACCTGCAGCCTCTGCAGCCCTAGGCCACCCCTAGGCCTGAAGAACCCCACAATCCCACAGTGATGCCACCTAGGACATGGACAGAGATAGACATAGGGGGCCAGGATGTGTCCTGGGACCTGCGAGCCCAGGCACCCAGGCTGGGGTCACCACTCTGGGAAAGCTGCCTCCACTCCAGCCAACAAGGCGGACTGATGCTGACACACCCCCTGGACACATGGCATCAGGATTGGCACCTGCCTTGCTTCCTAGCCTCCCCTACCACTGCTCCCCAGCATGTAACCTTGGCCCTTCCTGCTAGAGGCTCATCCCTGTCCTCACTCCTCCAGGAAACCTTCCAAGATCGTATACCCCAGCCATCCCGCACCAGCCCCCTGACAGCTGTGCAGCCTCACACAGCACTGCCGTTCCTGTGACTCCTATCTCTATGTGGCCTCAGTGCCCCTATGCTCGAAAGAACAGGAACAGAGAGGTTCCTTCTCTGTGTCCCCCAGGGAGGTCAGCAGAGCAGGCTGACAGTTTACTTCCAGGCAAGTGTCTTGAGCCCAGCCTATGTGCTGGGCCCTGATCTCTGGGGGACACGAGGTGGCAGAGAGGTGGTCCCAGATCAGCATGTCACGGGTTGGAGGGACACATGCACACATGCACATGACTGTAGCACAACAGGGAAGGAGGGAGGGAACTGACTCTGGGTTTGGTGGAGTTGGCTCTGAGGAAAAAAGGGGTGAGAATATGACAATTTCTGGTGAGCAGAACACAGCTTGGAGGGACGCACAGAACTTCCCTGACAGGGTACAGGGAAGAAGGTGGCCCTACAGTGGAGTAAGGTAGAGGTGTGTGCAGAGTACGGATGGGGGCTGAGTGTGCAGGGGAAAAAGGCCGCGTCTGAAGCCACTGAGCGTGGCGCTTATTCTGTGAGCTGGGTGGTGGGAGGGCCCTGTAGGCTGTGCTTCTGGAGCCGTGCTTCTGGAAGGTCCCTTGGTGGCTATGGGCAGAGGGACGATGCCAAGTACAAGGCTGAGGACCAGAGGGAGTCAGGTGTCCGTGCTGCCTGTGCCCTGCGGCCCCAGGCCCCCCGCCCCCCACTCACGCAGCAGCAGGCCGTGACGGTGATCTGGATGGTGTTGCGGCCCGGCTGGCACACATGCTTGAGGTGCAGGGGC
Source organism: Mirza zaza (assembly GCA_008750895.1). Classification (NCBI taxonomy): domain Eukaryota; kingdom Metazoa; phylum Chordata; class Mammalia; order Primates; family Cheirogaleidae; genus Mirza; species Mirza zaza. The sequence goes on along the minus strand of VSMD01128141.1, from coordinate 71,065 downwards.
TTGTGGGATGTCTTGTTGTCGCCGCGCTCGATGGTGAGGGGCGTGGCGTTGACGCTGACCTGCACCGAGGCCGGCCAGTTGGTGTTCATCTGCCGGTCCTCATGGTGGTAGCACTTGAACTGCAGCTCCAGGTCTGACCTGAGTGAGGCGGGGTGGGCGGCTCAGCATGGGGGCAGGGGGCTGTCCTCGGCCTCTGTGACCCCGAGCCAGGCTGCACACCTCTGCACGCACCACAGCCCGAGACCCCCAGGACCCCATCCCTGGCATGATGGCTCCCCCAGCCTCCCCTAGTTCTCGTCCTCACCCTGCCTACTCCTTCCTCCACATCTCCAGCGAAACCACCCAGTGCCCAACCTGCCCCCACGCCCCCCCATGCCGTTCTCTCCTGCCACACCCCGCAGCTCTGGCGACAATCTCCCCAGTTTCCCCAGGACAGAGGGATAGAAGAACAGACACTAATCTGACCAGACCGGCTGCGAGGCTGATGATGCCTGTCCCCAGAACTGTTGGAAGCAGCCCTCCCAGGCCAGGGCCATTTCTGGTTTAGCCCCGCCCCCTACCCCCTCCAAGGTGGTCCCCAAGGACACAGCACTGAAGGAGTGGCCGGAACCAGCAGAAACCCCATAGGCGCGATAACCAAGCAGGGAGCGGGGGCATCCCAGGCAAGGAGACTCCCAGGTAGGGGGAGTGGGTGAGCAGGGCCCCAGCCCAGGCGGGCTGCACAGCGGGATGTCCGGTGCCGGGAGACTCCCCCCTCCGGCCCGAGGGGCCTGGCTCTGTGTCCTAAGTGCCCATGCCAGCTCGCTGCAGTCCCCACGGCATGGCTGAGACGATGGCAAGGGTGTGTATGTGCACATGCCCAGTGCGGAGAAGCATCTCTTGCCCTCCAGATGCTCACTGGGCAGCCGAGGGGACCCCAGTCTCAGGCACGGTGACACAGTGTCAGTCTTGCCTGAGGACAAAGGACCCAGGGGTGGAGAAACCCACGGGTTGGTTCTGACATCTAGGAGACCTGGACTCAAGTCTCAGATCTGCCCCTTGCTAGCTGTGAGAACTTGCACAGACTAATCCACTTCTCTGGCCTCAGTTCCCTCATCTATCCAAAGGGAAGGCGTTGCCTACTCCCAAGATGCAAGCAGGTCACACGTGGAGGCGCTGAGCACAGGCCTGGCCCAGCAGGGCAGCTCCAGACCCTGCGCCCCTGCATGTCCCCACCTGCCTAGCAGCCGCCAGCCCGGTGCCCAGCCCCGTGCAGCCTGGCGCAGGCCTGTGTCCCTCGCCGGACTCTCCGCTTTATAGTCCCGACTTCTGCCATGTGTCACTCTCTAACGCCTGACTGCCGCTCTCTCCTGCCAACTCGAGGCCTCAGCTGGGACGCTCTCCTTCTCACCTTTAGGTCTGACCTGGCCACCTTTCCCTCTGCGTCAGTGACAGCTGCCCCCGCCCATGGGCCAGGATGCCGGGCTGTCCACCTGACATGCCTACAGGGCCCCCGTGACACCCCCAGGCCCTCGCACGGGGAGGGCGCAGTGAAGGATGCGGAACAGGCGAAGGTGACAGAAAGAAGCTAGTCACCCCGGGGGCCCCCACCCTGACACGCACCTCCACATCAGCGTCTGGTGGACCGTGGGCCGCAGGTGGAACACGTGGTTGCTGACAGCCAGGTTGTGCTCCAGGCGGAAGGGCTCCAGCACCACGCCGTCCCTCACAGGGAACGTGAGCCGCAGCTCGTCGTTGTGGTTGGCTGGGGTAGGAGAGGAGCCAGGTGAGCCACATGCCCCTGGCACACAGGAGCGTGGGACTCCAGGGTCCCGGGTGGGACTCGCTCACCCTGGATTGAACACCCAGAGGATGCAGCGTGTGTGAATGTGCCCAGCACACACAGGGAGCCATGTCTTTATCCCGGACACCTGGCCCAGCCCGGCCACGTACCCCCTCAGCTCCCACCTGCCTCCCTGCTCCAGAAGCCCAACCTGCTCCTCCCATAGCAGAGGGCGGCCCAGCCCCCACCCCAAACATCCCTCTGGGTGGGGCCTACCTGCTCTCGAGCCCTCTGCCCTTTCTGCAAGACCCCCCAGCCAGGGGGGGCCCAGGTGGAGCTGCCTGACAAGGTGGGGCCCTCACCTGGGGGCGGCGGCAGAGCGCTCATATTTGGCTTGATGTCAGGTGGGAAGGGTGGTTTGACGTCTTGGCTGGGGGACAGGTAGGGAGGGATGCTGCTCCCGGGGGTCATGGGGGGTGTGGGGTTTCCTGGAACAGGCGAGTGGGGGTAATTTGCCACAGGAACCGGCCTGGGAGGCTGGAGGGAAAGAGAGACCACACAAAGGTTATGGGGTCACAGGGCACGGAAGGGGCCACGGCTGCAGACACACACCTCAATCACTGCAGGGTCCCAGGGCTATGAAGCCTCCCCAGGGAAACCCTCCCTCCCCTTCGTCTGGTCTCGCACCTACTGAGCTCCCCCAGTGGTGGGTGGACACAGACGCCCATCCACACACGTGGCCAAGGGGGACACTCTCAGGTGGGGGACTTGTCTGATAGAACCCTGGCTGCCACCCAGGACGTCTCCTGCTGCCACCCAGACACGCACCCCAGGGCAGGACTCCAGGCCACACCCTGCACACCCACCACCCCTCCAGGGCCCCCAGATGGAGTCGGGGCCTGCAGAATCCCAGGCGCAGATTCCCCAGGGCCCCTCCCTCTCGTTTGGTCCTCGCCTTGCTTTCTCTCAGGACAGGCACAGCCCACACTTGTCCCTGCTTCACCCACCAGGAGCTGTGGAGTCTCAGTCCCAGGCATCTCTCTGCCCCAGAACAGATGACCCGGAAGTGTACCCCAACCCGCGGACCCCTCCTAACGAGAGGTCAGGGCAGGAATGGCACAAACCTTTAGAGACACAACAATTGCATGTGGGTTAGAATTTTAAAAGTTAAAATGGAACATACCCTATTGACGTTCCCCTGGCTATAGTTGCTGTAGCTGCTTCCCGAGAAGGTGTTATTTTGTCCATTAAACTGTTCTGGCTGTGAAAACAAGACAGGCGATGCTATAGTGGAAGGCGGGAGAGCCATCAGGGGCCCGCTCTCCCTCCGGGTGTTATGCCCGCCAGGGCCTGCTGCGGACACTATGCAGGGCAGGGGAGGGAGAGGGGCAGGCCAGGCCTCCCCTCGGGACAGCGTTTTGCCTCTCTCTGTCCACAGCCGTGAATTCAGCAACACAGTTTACAAAAATACCAACACCTAGTGTGCTGAATTTGGAGCGAAAATGGCAAACCCATATGGTGGCTGGTCATGTAAGTTAGCACGGTTCTTTGGCAAATACACATAAAATAGTGAAGAGTCTTCTTCACTCCTAAGAATGTATTTTATAATAATTCTGAAGAAGGACAAGGCTGTATTCTTGAAGATATTCCTCACAATACCAGAAGTGAAAAATCAGAAGTCACTTCACTTTTCAGAAGTTAAAAGTCAGAAGCAACCCAAATGTCTTATAGAGAGGGAATAACGATATGGTTATTTTGGTGGAACATTAGGCAGCCATTAAAAGTAAAAACTATAGAAACTATCTGTAGTAATCAGTAACATGTTTATGATTTCACGTTAAGTAAGAGATGCAAAATCACAGCTGTAGTAATAACATGGCGCCTATCTGCATGTAGGGAGACAAAGTTTCGAATGAAATATTAATGTATCCAGGGTGTGTGCTTTTTCTTTAAAAAATGAATTTCCTTTATCACTTTGTGAATGCCACAAATAGGATACGGAGAAGACAAGCCATCATCCGAGCCCCATGGAAGTAGGAACCAAGAAAAGCCAGTCTGACTTTCTGGCCACCGATCTCAGCTCTGAGCACACGGGGGCACCCAGAAACCTCCACCTACTCCTTGGTGTCTTTGGGTGGTGTTAGTGATATGAGGTGCAGGGAGGGAAGGGGCGAGGCTTGGGTGGTGCGGGCACCCCGGCAGTGGGACTCACCTTGTAATACTGCCCCATGTTGACCGTGGGGGGCGGGTACTGCCCGGTGCTGGGCTGGCTTGGCATCCTTTGCCCCGGGTAGTTGGGAGAGGTGAGTGGCCTCGGGGGGTTGGGAGTGGGGTACTGGCCTGGCTGGGTGGGGAACTGGCTGTTTGGTCCGTATTGCTGGTTTCCGTAGTTGGGCTGTGGGGGCAGAGAAAGGACAGGGGAAAGGTCACCAAGTTCTCATAGCCAAGACGCTCACCTGAACAGCAGGACTGCACCCACCTCCTCTGCCTGGCCTGGGCTACTGTCCACCCACAAGCCGCCCTCCCCCATCTGTAAAGGGGGGAGCAGCCAAAGCAAATGTTGCCCGAGGCCCCTTCTTGCCCTGATATCCAGGGACAGTGCACGCTGCCTGTCCAGCTCATGGGCCACCTGCCCAGAAAGCTGTTCTTCCTGGAGCACAACCCTCTGAACTCCAGGCGCGCTTTCGTAGCCTCTCATTCAGGCCATGTGAGAGGGGCGTCTCCTAGTGCTTGCTTCAGGGCTGTGTCACGCAGTGTGTACCTGATGTGATGGGAACAGTCAACAGGCCATGCTTCCAGAAAGGTGACCCCGTGCCCCTGCATTCTGAGACTGAACGTGGGTGGCGTGCTTCCCATGCCCCGCACAGAGCAGAACACACACCTGGCGTTCACTTCCAGGCTATCTGCAATGTCCGTGCAGAGGCCAGGTTGGTGCAGGGACAAGACAACTTCTCCCAGGAGGAGCAATTTAGAGAGACGAGACAGTGCCACCCTCCAACCACCTTCCCTGTCTGAAAAATCAGGTGACCCTCAGGGCTATGACATCCTGTGCATCCGTGGTTTCTTCTTCCCTGTCTGTGGAAACTCCCTGAGTGTCTCTCTTGCCTTCTAGGCCCAGAGGTCCTGTTGGTGGCTGTGTCCCCGTGCCTGGCAAAGTGCCCTCAATCAATACATGCTCAACAAACAAAGGCCCTGGAGTAAACATCACAGCGTGTCAGCGTGGAAGAACTCTCTATAGCTCATGCTGTTGTGACACGCTGGTGGCTCTGTGCGATAGTGAGGCTCCCAACACGGGAGGCGTGTAAATGGCTGGTGCCTGCCCACCCACCAGGCTGAGAACCGAATGCTCTATGGGGCCAGGTGACCCGACTCCAGCTCCCGCCCTAAGGTTCCAACAGTTCCAACACTGTATAAGGGTCCCAGCAGGTGGAAGGCCAGTCTTCCCATTCAGGGTCAGGCCTTGCAGGCTGTGACCACCCGTGGCACAGCCCAGTGCCAGTTATTTTGCAGCTGGGCAGCAGCGGTATTCTACGAAGAGGATGATTAACGCAGTGAAGATACCGAGAGCCCCTGGCATGCTCTCTTGGGGCGGGCAAGAGCCAGGCGCTCAGCTTTGGTGCAGGTGCAGACCAGGGAGTCCGCCGCAGCCTCCCTGTACGTCACCTCCCCTGGTCTGGAGCCCTGGGGCTGGGCTCACAGATGGATCCTCCAGCCCGGACAGTGGGGGCTCTGGGAGCCTGAGCACAGAGGAGGCTAAGAGGCCCAGAGACTGTGTGGCGGCTGTGCCCTGGGGGTGAGGCCAGGAGCTCGAGGTCCCCTGAGGACAGGCAAGGCCTGGGAGCCAGTGGCCTTCTCTGGCCCCTCCCTGAACTGTTGCCGACCAGGCAGAGGGTCAGGGCTGGCCTGAGCCTCCTGGATCCTTGACCTCTCTCTCCCCTCTTGGACTTGGGACACCTCTCCCCATTGCCAAACCACCCAGCCCGTGCTAGGGTGGACGCTGAGGGGAACTGCACAGATCTTCTAGGAACTTAGAGTCTTTGGGATCAAACCCCACTGTTAGCCACGCTGAGCACCACGATCCTGAGACCAGACGGGAGGAGAAAACCTTCCCGAGAGCGGGGGTGGGAACGGAGAGCTGGGCGCCGTGCTCAGGGGGTGCCGGGCAGTCCGGGCAGGCTCTGCAAGGGGTGTCTGCCGGCTCAGGATTCCTGAGCCCTGTGTCTTCTGCAGGTGCACTAAATACTCCCCTGGGGACTCTTGTTTCCAAGTGTTCCCTGGAGGCCCTGTGACATGCCCTCTGGACACCTGCCTTCTCTGGACCACACGGAGTCCCACACCATTCCTGTGTAGGTTTCTGCACAAACCTTTTCTCTCCTGCTAAGGTCTCGGTTCCTGGAGGGCAGGTGTGGGTTTTACTTCCCTAAGTCTTCCCCAACACCTTGGCTGAGCCAGAGGCAGTGCTGCTCCCAACGGAGCGACGGACCTTGGATGGAGACCAGCCCTCAGAAGCACACTGCCTGTGTGCCGATCATCCCCGACATGCCCCGCCTTTGTGCTCTGCAAGGGCTGGTCTCAGCTCTCACTCTTGGAAGGAGGGTGGGGAAGTCCTCACGTGGGTGGGAAGAACTAAACCCCAAGTCACCCGTGACTGTCTGAGCCAGGGCAGGGGAACAGCTGGAGCAGCTGCTGCTTGCCGAATGGCTGCATAAGCCGGTCCAGGGTGAAGCACGCCACAGATGTCCCCTCACTCAGGTCCCCAAGCAGCCTGAGGAAGTGGGTTGCATTGCCACTGCCATTTATAAATGAAAAAATTAAGACTAGGGGAGGTGGCATGACTTGTTCAAGGTCTTCCAGTCGGAAAGTGGTGGAACCAGCTCTCGAACCCAGGGGCATCTGACTCTTAAGGTCCTGCTTCTTGGTCCAGGTGCTGTGAGGTCGAGCCCGCCCTTCCAAGGCACTGCCCACAGCCCCGCGTGTCCGAGCCCAGGCCTCCCACCCGCCCGCTGCCCCACTCACCTCTCCCGGGTATGGCCTCTTTATGCTCTGAATGGGGAGGGACTGGGGCCGGGGGCCCGGGTACGTCTGCTGGGGCATCCGCTGCCCGTGTGTGCCAAAGGGGCTGATGCCGGGCGGCCGGGGCTGGTTCATGCCCATGGGAGGGCCGCTCATCCCCGAGGGCGTCATCCCAGCCGCCATGCTCGCAGGGTTCATGCTGCCCCCCATGGAGGCAGGCCCCCGCGGCCCGGGCTGGTTCATGAATTGGCTGTTATACGCCTGGGTGGGACCCATCTGGAAAGAGGAACAGACCTTCAACGGGAGAAGAAGAAAAAAAAAAAAAGAATAAAATGCCACATGCATTGAAAGTGCAGGGAGGGAGTGGTGGGGGAGGTGGGGGCTGGGGGAGGGGCACTTTCCTGTGTGGCTGCTGCAGGTGCGTGGCCAGGGCCCAAAGGAGCACGGTCCTCCAGGGCTCCCTGCTGCCCTCCGCAGGCCGCACAGGAAAGATGCAGCTGGGGGTGTCACGGGCTGGGTAGGGGTGGGGTCACTCCAGTGCACAAGCAGCATTTCCAGGGAGGCAGGCAGGGCATAGGGAAGAGGGTGCAGGGGCGAGGAGGGGCATGGGAGGGTAGAGGTGGATGAGGATGGAGGCAGGAGCCAGAGTGAGGCTGACGCCCTTTCCTGGAAGCCCCGGCCCCTCCCTTGGTCCTGGCCAGTGGAGACACACGCTCCATCCACAAAGTCAGACTCAGCCCAGCTTCCACGTCTGCCCACTGCCCTGCAGTCCCCAGCCCCACACCCCTGTCCTGCAGCCCTATGGGGGCTCCCCTACCCAATCCTTCTGGAGGTCAGGGGAGCAGCACTGGGGCCTGGGCAGAACCCACAGATTGGGTGATGAGGAGGACACTGGCCTCAGAAGCCACCCAGGAGACAGACTGGGGCCACAAGGCAATCTTGAGACACCAATCCCACTCTTGGGTGAGTAGGGGACCAGAGAGCAATGTGGGACCCCCTTCCCCATACACAGTCACACAAGAGCCACCAACCCACGCAGAACAAACAAGAGTGCTCAAATACCCCCTGCCACAGCCAACCACACTGACACAGCCACACTCTAACACACACCCCTCCACGTGTTTCCAAGAAAACCCAAATGCACCCTGACAGCACCAGCTCCCCCAGCACACATGGCCCCACAAGCACCCACACCCCAGCTCTGATTCCCTGGGGCTGCCTGCCTGGCTGGGCTACGCTGGACCAGGACTAGCGGGACCCTTACCGGTCCATACTGGTTTATATCCTTGTTCTGCGTCTCCTGCAAGGCTGCCACGGTGGCCGTGGCGGTGGCTGTGGCCGTGGCTGCTGCTGCCGCCACTGCCGCTGCTGCGGCGGCGGCCGCTGGCTGAGTGAAGTCAGCGGGCGGCCTGGTGTGCGGAGGGATACCCATGCCTGCAGGGGCGTTAGGACCCCCAGGGTAACTGCAGGGAGAGAAGGACGGAAGAGTCAGATGTTGCCTGCATCTGCAGAGGAACCCATGACAAGCCTTGGGCTGGGAGGGAGAAGACGTGACTGTGCCCAGAGGGGACAGGGCCTGCTGGAGGTGGTAGCCATTCAGGCCACACATGGTGACTGCCACGCCGCTGTGCTCCGGAGCCCTCACTGCGTGCTCTTGGGCCCCGGTGAGCCTATCCTCCAGAGGTCTCCGGGCCTCAGCCGCCTGCCCAAGGCCCTCCAGCAGTGAGGGTGGAGCTGCAGGTGCAGCCCCGGGTGTGTTTGACACCTGTGTTTAACCACCGGGCTGCACTACTCTGCCAAACCCCGGCCAGAAACCCGCTGTGGTCAGTCCCAGGAGCTGGCAAGGGGCGAGGCCAAAATGGGGGTTTAGGACAGAGCTGGCAGCAGGAGGAGGGTGGGTGCCTCTGCCTGTCTGCATCAGTCCCACCTCACGTCCCCTCCCAGAGGCCCTTCCTGGGATTCCCCACCCCTCCCTCCTTCCTCCTGAGCCCAGGGACTCCCGTCTCTGCACAGTTTTGCCCTGGTGGGTCAGCAAGGCAGAGCCATTTCCTCAGGCTGCTTAACTGTCTCTGCACAACAGCCTACAGCTGCCCTTCACCTCTCCCGATCCGGCTCTCTCAACGTCTTCCAATTTATTAAAGACACGAGGCAGAGAAGGGTCATTTAGGGGGATGAGAACATCTCCCTTCTACGCCATGGGCCTTACAGCTGTCACAACAGGCCCAGCTGCTGCGGCACCTGCGGGCCAGCCCCAAGAGCTGGGGATGACTGTGTCCCTTCAATGCATGGGACAACCGAGGATAAGACAAGTGACAGGGCTCGCCCACCATTCTCAGGCCAAGAAGCTGGAGCTGGGATTTAAGTGGGACCCACTCCTGGATGCAGGGAGAAGGGCAGGGCTGAAGGCTGCTGCCCGGGCCAGCCCCACTCACCTGGCCCCAAAGCCGCCGCTGCCGGGGTAGTTGGGCCGGCCGTACATGCTCTGCTGGATGTAGGGCTGGGCGGGGCCGGCCTTGGCCGAGAACTGCTGCTGCTGCCCAGCGAACTGCGGGGAGTTGAGGCCGGGGTTGCTGGTGGTCATGCCCGACGCCATGGGGTTGCCGCCTGGATTCATGGGGTTGTTGGCATTGGCCATAGGGTTCCCGAGAACCTGCGGGCAGAGAGAACAGCTGTCACCCAAGCTGGTAACCCAGGGGGCGTAGAGAAGAGAATGAGGGTGGCATTAGCCGGTCTAAAGTGCAGGTGATCGTAAGGGGCAGGCCAGGGAAGCAGGCTGGGACAGGTACAAGAAGCTTCCTTGTGACAGAGGGAGGTGAGAGCACAGAACCCAGGTTCCCAAAGCCCACTCAAGTGCCCCGGGGCCTGGGCAGCCACGGCGAAGGGAAGAGAGGCTGCGCCTGAGTGCGGTGGCAGGTGGGAAAGCGCCGGGCCTCAGCCTCCCAGCCCACAAAGGGGCCTGGGTGCCAGAGGGTCAGGCCGCTCGGAGGCCCTGGGCTGCTGCTCTGTGAGGGCCAAGAGAAGCCCGGCTTGCCGCTCTGGAGGGCAGCAGCGTCCTGGCCAGGGCAGCCCTGGGGCCTGAGATTTCAGGTAAGCTCAGCAGTTCCCTGCAGGGCAACAACCAGCCCTGAGCCCACGTGTGGCCACCGCTGAGGCTGGCAGAGGCTGGGCTGGTGGGAGACTCTCGGTTAGGGCGGAGGAAGACTGGCAGAAAGAGAGAGGAATGAGAGGGAGGCAGGCTTGACCAGGGGGCTGGCTGGGGGTCTGTCACAGGATTAAGGCACATCATTTTGCTGAAATCTAACCCAGCCCATGCAGGGGCAGAGACCTCAGACTTTGGAGCCCTGAGGCCAAAAACACACAGGAAGTTTTCCCTGTTTTTCTAACCAGAGTCCTCATGGGCTAGGGAAGAACCCCTTGCAGACTGTCCAATGAATGTCATTCCCCAAGAAAGGCCCTAGGATGGGGACAGTGGACAGAGGCTCAGTGCTGCCCTCCCGGGGTGGGTGTGGACATGTCTGGGGTGGAGACATGTCTGTAGCCGAGTGTGCCCTGGAAGGTGGCCTTCCCAGCTGGGTGACCCGAGGGCCTCAGGGGTCAAGGGACGCTCCTGCATGGAAGGAGCTGTGGCTGGGGCAGGACAGGCTCTTACCTGGCTCTGGGATGTGTTGGTCACTCCCCAAACCGTGGTGACCACGGAGAGGGAGCCGGGAGGCTGGTTGGTGTTCTGCTGCCAAGGGACAGAGTCATAGGGGAACGACCCATCACTGCGGAGGGAGACAGAGGGGAGAGGCTCAGGGGCCGTGCCCATCACCCACCAAGCTACTGCAGCTCCCAGCCAGGCCCAGACCCCCCGGCCTGTTGGAGTGCCTGATGCAGAACACGTGTGCCTGGCATGGTGACAGGCGGTGCAGAAGTGACCACCTCTCCCCTATCACTGCCGGGAGCCACCTCCACGGCTCTGTCTCATCTCAGCCCAAAGTTCACAGGCCATGCAACGGAGGAGGCGGCGTGACCAGTCTAAGCCAGGCGTCCTCAAATTACGGCCCGTGGGCCACATGCCGCCCGACAAGGACATTTATCCAGCCCGCTGGGTGTTTTTGCCGCCGCTGCCTGTCCTGCTTAGCAGCCGACTCGTCCCGGGCCCACAGTGCGCATGTGTGGAACGTGCACCGCACTCTCCAACGGCCCTCCAACGGTCTGAGAGACAGTGAACTGGCCCCCTGTTTAAAAAGTTTGAGGACTCCTCGTAAACTATTCCTCATCTGGGCTCTGACTCCACATGGCCCTCCAGGAAGAACCTGGGATCCCTACACCAGCTTCCCCTTGGAACTGCTCAGTGAGGGTCTTGCCTCTTTTCCCCCTCTGTCCAGTGTCACCCTTCCTTCCCTGCCAACAGGGCCCGCCCCACCCGGCTCTCTCGGGCACATCCCCACTGAGCTAATCTCCCTCCAACCCCTAAGACACTCGGCACAACCAAGGACCTTCAGTGGCTCCCAGGGCTCACAAGGCAAAGCCCAGACTCCCACTTAACAATGTTTTAGCCGCTGTCTGCTCCCTTCCCTGCCTTCTACTTCGGCTCTGTCCTCTCTCGGAGTGGCTCCCTGAACACTGCCTCCCCTCTGCCAACCCCTCACTGGGGCAGGCGGTCCCCACCTTGCTTGGGGACGTCTCCCTGAGAAGCCCCACACACATCAGAGGCAAAGACTTAACCTTTGGCCTGACACACTGCCCTGGGCCCACAGTGGGTGTCCAGGGACGCCTTCCTGCTAACTGCCCTGGTGCAGAGGACCGGTGCCAGCGGTCCTGGCGAGAGGAGAGGGGCATGTGCTTGCGAGGGGCAGGCGGGCTCACAGCGTGAAGCCCTGCGGGATGCCAGCCCCAGGGGGTGCGGGGCTGAGGCTGCTGCTTCTCCCCCAGAGCCTGCCCTGGCTCTCCAACACTGCCCTCTCGCCGAGGGTCACCAAATCCTGGACGCAGACCCCAGGGAGAGCAGAAAGGAAAAGTGCCCGCATCTGTGGCATTGCCTCCTTCTACCCAGGGCACCCCCCAGGGTCAGGCCTGCAATGCACACTGCCCGGTGCCGTGGGGGGGGGGGTAGTGTGTGCGTTGGGGGAAGGGATATGGAGGAAGGTGCCTTGTGTCTCTGGCTGGCTGGTGCCTTAGTCACAGCAGACACAGGCTCTCGTCTCACTCACAGCTGGACAACCTGTGCCCAGTCAACGGGCTGCTCCAGCACTAGGAACGCGAGTGGGCGCAAAGAGCCCAGCCCACAGGCGAGGATGTCCAGGAGTGAGAGGCAGTCCTGTGTGACCGGCAGGCAGAGGCCAGCCAGGGCGGCAGAGTGTGCGTCTTGCGCCTTGCACAGCTGAGCCCTTGGTGATGGTGGTCATGTCGGACGGGCTCCCGCAGAGGAGACCAGGAGCCTGTCTGTCCGCTCATACTTGTTCCTCCCCTGCCTGGATGTTGACTCCCTGAGATGCCTCTGCCCGCCGGCCCCTGGCTTCCTTCCTGTCCCTGTGCAGGTCGTCGGAGGGGCCTGCCCCCCCATCCTGGCAAGATCAGCCACCCCCACCCCACATTTCCTTTTCCCCACGCCCTGGCTTTGTATTTTTTTCACAGCTCTCCACCACTGCCATAATTACGTATTTATTTGATTACTGTCCGTCTGCACTAGCACAGAAGCCCCGTGACCGAGGAGGCTTTGTGCTCAGGGCCCTGGTGCAAGTTTCTGCACTCCAGCCCCTCTTCTGTGAAATGGGCGTTAAGAATGATTCCCCCACTCTGCGCTCAGTGTTTTCCAACTGCAGGTCACAGAACCTGAGTGGGCGATGACATTGAACCAGCGGGAGGGAAAAAAGAGGCTTTCTCAACTGGGACGTGACACAGACTTGAGATGACTCATGACTTCTGGGGGAAGCAGCAGGACTAGAATTACAGGAGGAGCTAGTCAGGGCACTTAGCTGGCGGACAAGATGAGGGCCAGTGGCCTGAGGAAAGGGGTGAGACCCAGATGCACGGGCCAAAGGTGACAGACAGTGGCAGGTTCCGTTCCCGAGGTGGCAGACTGGGGACCGGGAGCCCAGAGAGAGCGGGCAGTGCCAAGAAGCACGGGAAAGTAGGCAGTGAGCTGCTCCTCGGGGAGGCTGGGCTGCAGCCACCTCTGCTCTCCCAGGAGGTCGGTTGCTGGGGCCCCAAGCACCACCTGGCCCCGCGGCTCGCACACCAGCGTCTTGCAGGGAGGCCTGGCAGGCTACCGCTTTAAAAAACAAAGAGGAGACCCCTTGGACGCCTGCTGCCCTGCACGGCCCCCGTCCTAGGTGCGCTGGACAAACACAGGATCGTCTACAACCTAACAAAACACAAGCCCGAGTCTCTTCTCTCCCCAGGTCTTCTGCCCTCGAAGTTCCCCCCAACTCTCCAGGCCGATGTCAAATTAGACAGGGGTCCCTGTCCTTTCAGAACACGGCTGGCCAGGCTCAGGAAGTAACCCCTGTCCCCCCACCCCCTGGGACGCCCCTGGGAGCCAGCAGCTGCCGCTTCACCACCTCCGCCGGGGAGGCCCTGGCTCACCAGGGACACTGCTCAGGCCACAAACCAGCCCCCAACTGCCCTGCAGCCCCGTGGGTGGCCTTGTGGGCGGAAACCGGCTCCTTCCTGTTTTGCCCCCTCCACCCCAAACTCGGTGAGAAGCAAACTTAACCAGTGTTCCCAAACTGGGCAGCCCACCTTCAGACTGGAAGGTTCCCTGCCCCGGAGGGGAGATGCACGCGTGGGGGGGACGCGTACGTGCACACGCACATAGGGCCTGCTGGTGTACTGCCGCACACCGGGGGAGAGACAGGCGCCCGCACGCAGGGCGGTCTCCGGACGTGCTCGCCTGCACACGCACCTGCTGCAGAAGCAGAAGTGGCAGCCGCACCGACGCGGCTGTGACTCATCTCGTTCTGGGGGAGACAGCTCCCGCTGTCACAGCGAAGGCTCTCGCCCCCGCAGGCCCCCACGGCTGCTCCGCCGACCACGCCTCTGCCCGGACTCAGACACCACCGGATGTCAAGGACAAGCCAGCCTCCCGGGCTGCTAGCAGGGGCGCAGGGCCCGGCTGAGGCAGGAGGAGGGCCTGGCGAGTGCCCTGAAACCCCTTCTTCTCCCCTGACAAGTACGGTCTCACCTGCAGACACCCTGGGCCAGTCAGAGGCGCCTGGCACGTCTTAGCGGTTCTGCCCCACTCTGTATGGGATGTGGCCACGGTCCCGTCCAGCCCAACTGCCCCAATAATCCTGTTCCACCCACAGAGTCACCAAGGCCAGAAGCCACTTGGATCTCAGCAGCCGACATTCAGCCTGCCAAGCGCTTCCCAAGACAGGGGCTGCTGCACACCCATCTCCGCACCTCTTCTCCTTCTGGGAAGTCCTGTCCCACCCGGAAAAGGCCATTCATCCCATCCAGCCTCGGCCCACGGGCATCTCCTCTGGGAAGACCCTGCACGTGGGACTGCGCCCCACTGAGCTCCTCATGTTCCTGGGCACAAGTGACAGCCTGCTGCCTTCCTTCTTCTGCACCGGGAGCCATCACCTTGAATTCCGGGGCTCCCCGTGCCTGGCATGATGGCTTCACACACCTACAGGGCTTAGGAAGCCTTTGCTAAACAAAAGCAAGTGCGCACCACTTCTCTGCGCTCACCCTGGGAGGGATGCCGGGAATGAATGAGCAGGTGACCGACAGTTGCCTGTGACCACAGACAGAGGGTCCATCGAGGGAGACGGGGACAAGAGGGAAGCAATGCACCCACAGTCACTCTGCCTCATCTGTAAATTGGGGACGATGACAGCTCCCCCCGGGAACTCTGCCGTGAGGATTAAGTGTAAGTGCCTAACACGTGTAAGGCACAAAGGACAGCGGCTAGCACACCTGGGACACCCTGAAACTGCTGGCTGCTGCTGTTATCGGTATGATTTATCAAGTGGCTTGCAGACACAAGGAATTAGTGAACTAAGACCTCATCAATGCCCTGCTAGGTGGCCTCGACAGAGGCCTCTCTCAGGAGCCGGCACTCACGGCAGTAACAGCTCGTCTAGGGCGAGGCCGCCAGGTCACCAGGCCACGTCAGGTGTGAGTCTCAGGAACTCAGGATCCAGCAGGGCACTGCTCCCTATGGACATGGCAACCATTCCGGGAAGCAGGCGCTAGAAGTCCCTGAGAGTTCTGAGAGGGGAAGTCACCGGCACGAACAGGCGGAGGAGATGGAAAGCTGGGCCTCAAAGGCTGGCTGCAGAGAACATCCAAACAGTGTCCCAGGAAAAACACTTCGTACCCTGAACTGTCTGGTTTAGCCTGGACTCGGTATGTTGGCCAAGATCCAGGGACTTCGTTTTGAGGCTGATACTCAAAGGACAGAGGCGAGCCTCGCAGGAGAGAGGTTACCTACAGTGGTGGGCTCTGAGTTAAGACTCTCTGGGGCCAAACCCTGGCTCTGCCACTGACGACTTCTGTGACCTTGGACATGTCACTTGAAATCAGCCTCAGCTTCCTCATCTGTAAAGTGGGACTAACATTCTTTTAGCATAAAACATGAGAACACAGGTACAGTTTAGCACAGTGCCTGGTACAGGGACCCTGCTCAACTGTGCTACTTGTACCTTTCTCTCCAATGCCACAGCCCGCCCATGGTGTAGGTACCGCACACACTTGATGACATGATGAAGGTGCCAAGGGGTTTTGCAACTACACTTGTGATGGGAGAGCCATTACCATTCCCACCTGTCAGCCAGAAGAGTGTGTTTCCCAAACCTCTGAGGCTTTCCTCAGTTTTCTTCTGCCTTCCCTTCTCTAGTGAACTCTTACCTATACTTCAAAGCCCTGCCTACGTGCTCCCTTTTATGAGTCTCCTAAGCAGAATCAAGGGCATGTTCCTCTGTTCCCTCAGCACTTTCTCCATATATTTTGCAGAGAGCTCTTCACAGTGCTGTCACAGAGCACGGTATACACATCCCTGTACCAGCTCCACGGGCACCGATCGAGGTTTGCTGGATTCGAGAAAAGGAGCAAGGCCAGGGTGAGGGAGGGATCCCTCCTGGCTCCTGGGCACCCCCCGTGGCAGCGTCTACACAGACATTCATGGCAGGAACAGTGGGGGGGAGGACTGGATTATTTTTTCCCTCGCACTTCTAACAGCCACTTTATTTGGGAGAAATACCAATTCCTATCAAGGCTATCGTCAGACAGATCCTAATTAATTTCCCCGATCTGGCTGCATCGGCCCTATCTCTGTGCATGGCCGTGGCGTTACCGCTAATGAAACGCCAAGCCCGTAAGGAGCTCCCACCCTCCTTAATTTAGGGGAGCCATTAACAGCGTTCTCCATCATCTCGATTGCTGGGGCCTACTTCTTCTCCTCCCTGCGGTGAAACTCAGAGAGAACTTGTGCAGCGAACTGCGTATTAGAGGGTGTTAAAATTTTTCCATAGGAAGGAGGGAAGGAAAAGGCCCTTGTGCCTTGGCCCTCTGGAACTGATGGAGCAGGGATTTATGGGTCTTCCGATTCTCCCTTTCATTGCTTGTTTATTTTAAAAATGTTCTGGGGGCAAGATGGGCCTACCACAAACCGAGCTCTGGTACGGCTATGCAAGAGTGCTGAAGTGACAGCTGTGAAGACGGTGTGATGTGACGTGACCAAGGAAAGGAGGAGACTGGCGGTGGGCTCTGGTCGGTCCCCTGTCCGTTGACCACAAATGAGCACACCAGAGTCTGATGGCACCCAGCTGAGGGCTGGGGAATAATGACTGGTTCGAGGGGCTTCCAGCTTGCCAGGCTTGGTGACGAGCATGGACATCCCCGCCACTGCTGCCAATCCCCTTCTGCAGATGAGGAAACTAAGGCACGAACAAGGCAAGTACCTGCCCAAAGTTACCCAGGGAGAGGATGGCAGAGCTGAAACTCGGGGCCCAACGCCCTGGCTGCAGGGCCCACCTGCTACCCCCAGGGGACGGAGGGGTCTCTCCTGCCTGGGAGCCTCTCCCCTGGGGGCTGCAAATCCCACACCTGGAAGGGGAAGGATGGCACCTCTGATCTTGGAGACTTCCCCAGCTCTAGCTGGCCTTGATTGTAATCAAATTAACAGCATAAACAAGATTTATTAGGCCCTTAATTACCTTTGCAACACTGATCTGCATATGGACAATGTGCTAATCACAAACGGCTTTTTTAACCACTCATTAAAATCTGGGAGAGGAGGCAGAGACACTTCACTGGCATCAACTCTAGGTCACTGCAGGCACTTGGAAGGTGTCCTACTGCTCAGCCACTGGCCTGGGGCCTCGCCCAGCCTCCCCTTTCTCGTGTAGCACTCTGGACACCTGTGAGTACAGAGCGCAGAGCCACTTGCGGCCAGTGGTGAGGACAAAACAGGGAAACTCAGGGTCCAAAGACCTTCACAGACTGGATAATTAACATTCCTCCTCACACCCTTACCCTCACGGACAGGCTTGGGGCTACAGCAGCCTGAACCTTTCCTGACATCCCACATCCCCCACTGGCAGGGAACCACGCAGCTCAGAGAGGTCAAGGGCCTTGCTTGGCGGCACAGCCTCTGGCTGGAAAACTCAGGCCCTGACTCACAGCCTGGTGCTGCGGCACCAAAGCTCTGCAGCCTACAGTGGACGTGACCATGACACCCGAGCTACAGAAACACTATAGTCGCCAGGGGTCCTCCAGGCACCTGCTGGGCTCCCCGCTCCCTCCTCCTCTCTCCTTCTCTGGTCCCCAGGGCCTTTGACAAGGACCCCGAGCCTTCAAACAGCCGGACACCTCTGAGCACCAGATCCTGAGTGCCCCGGTGCACGGTGCACCCAAGCTCGCCGCTGGCCAACGCCTCCTCAGTGAAAAGGCAACCAGAGCTTCCTTCCTCGAAGTCATTCACTGAGATTGTTAAGGATGATGGATGGAAAGCTAACTGTGAAAGTTCTTGACTTTCTTTTCCATTTTCTTTCTTTCTCATTTGGGAAATTACATTAGGGACTTACAAGGTGAGAGACTCCTTTGAAAGTTCCCTGGAAATGAGGTCTTTTCTCCCTTGGGAAATTCATAAAAGTTACAAGCAGACACCAGCCAACTTTTAATCACCCGACTACAATGTGTCCTCAGAACAGCCCTGGGCTTGGGGATGGGTCTTGGGCTCTGGCCTTGTTCAACTGGTGACACTACTTTCACTTCCAACTGCCCCACTGGAAAACAGGAAACAGGGTGAGTGGATCAGACAGTAGATGACCCTCTTCCAGAAAAATCCTCCAAGTCAGGTTAACAACCAGATACCATCATGTCAACCTTGAAGGACCAGTTGACTGGCAGCAGAGCCGGGTGCACAGTTTAACCTGTTCTGCCCCTACTGGCTGTGTGTTCTTGAGCAAGTCACATTCCACTCTGGGCCCAGTTTCCCTTCCAGTTCTGCCATTCAGAGCTGAGGGTCCTGTCCAGAAGGCCTGCCGCCCACTGCTCTCTCGTGGAGGCCCGGTTCCACTGAACAAGGTCAGCTAGCAACACTCAGCAAGTCTTCCGGCCCGCACGGCATCCTTTCTCTGACAGGCCACCTAAGGCCCCAAATAAAATGCCAGACTGGTCCTCAAGCTGTCGGACCACCTGCTTTGCATTCTCTGTCACACTGCTGCACTTACATGGAGCTGAAGCCACGGTGGTGCTGGCCAGTGGCTCTTCAGACCACCCCATTTCTTGGAAAGCTGGTTTGAATTCATAGAATGCACCTGCTCACTCTTAGCCCAAGAACTTCAAGGTCAAGGTCCCTTATCCTCTGGGTAGTCCCCAACAGTCAGCCCTGCCCATCTTCCTCCTTTGGAACCCCAAGGCCCAGCCTGCCTGTCCAGTAACCCTAACCCTGCCCTGATGTGCCGGCTCCCGAGCAGACACTCCTCATCTCTATTTAACCCCAGGACCGAACAATCTCATGCCTTAGCTCAACTCCACGAAGACCTGGCAGAGGACTGGCCACGGACTGTCTCCGTGTTGCTCTGCGGCTCATCCAATGATTGCCATCAAGCAGGCCTCTAGCAGGGAGCTGTGGGGCTCTGTCCCGTTATCAGCAACAACTTTACTGAAATACCAGGAGAGGATAAAGCTAGGAAACTCGGACGTGGGATGACGAGAGGCAGGATGATTCTGGAGGGACAGACGGCTGGGCCAGAATTAATTTGTTAATGCTTTGCAAGGGCAGTTGCAAAGTATGCTGCCGAGGTCAAATTCACCCACGCCCTGTGCTCGGCGGCTGGGTTCAGATGAGATGACCTGTGGCTTTTAGCCAAACCAGGAACAGGGGATGGAAGGCAGAAGAAGGTAGGTTTTGTCTCTCTAGAGCAGTGGGGTTTTTTGTTTGTTTGTTTTTGAGACAGAGTCTCACTCTGATTGCCCAGGCTAGAATGCCGTGGTGTCAGCCTAGATCATAGCAACCTCAGACTCCTGGGGTCAAGCGATCCTCTGGTCTCAGCCTCCAGAGTAGCTGGGACCACAGGCACGAGCCACCATACCTGGCTCATTTTATCTACCTATCTATCTATATGTGTATATATATATATATATATATATATATATTGTTTTTTTTTAGTTGTGCAGCTAATTTCTTTCTATTTTTAGTAGAGACGGGGTCTCACTCTTGCTCAGGCTGGTCTTAAACACCTGAGCTCAAACGATCTGCCCGCCTCCGCCTCCCAGAGTGCTAGGATTACAGGCGTGAGCCACCGCGCCCGGCCAAGAGCAGTGGTTCTTAACCAAGAGTGATGCTCCCCCAACTGTGTGTGGGGCTTTTGCTGTTGCAATGCTCTCAGGGGAGGCGGGCAGTCATCAGAGGAGTCCAGCAGGCAGGGACCGAGACACTAAATGCCCTACAAAAAGTCCTGCACCATGAAAAATTGCCCTGTGCAAAAGCCAGCCGCATGGAGAAACACGGCCACGGCGCAGAGGCTCGGAGCTGTCGGCAGCCAGACCCAGGGTGCAGAGAGGAGACGCCCCGGGTGCTGGGGGGCTTGCTATGGAACAAAGTGCCACGGACCGAGGCGGGCAACCACATGTCAGGGGCGATCCTGCACAGGTAGGGCACTGGATGTGATGAGTGCTGAGGTCCTTTCTGGCTCTGAGAGTCAACAAGCCTCTAATTCGATTTATAAAGTGTGGCTGACACCCGAGTTCTCGGCAGCGCCTCGATGGTGTGACCCAGGTCTGCCTGCAGCGTGCTCTGGGCTGCGGGTCCCTCGGTCGGGCTGGATAATGAGAGCTGAGCTCTGACTGCAAATGCCCCTCCCGGTCATTAGTGGGGACACACACAGCGAGAGCAGACAGCGTGACAGGCCCTGTTGTTCCAGGGTCAGCCTGCAGAGAGCTCGGAGAGAGCATCCCCAGCTCTGCAAGGGACGTGCGAGATAATTAACTGGGGGAATTGCCAGTCCTGACCACGTGCTCCTCCTGAGGCTGGCGCGGGGCGGACTGGACAATTCCTCGGTGCCTGGCAGCCTCCAGCACACCCATTCTGCCACCCCCGCCTGGGACGCCAGGCTTCTTGTGGGGCTCCAGTGCGGCCGGCGTGGGCTGGCTCTGTCCCCATTTCAGGGTGGGACCACCAGCCCCGTGGCCTTCCTGAGACCCTCTCAGTCCCTGTTTTTTTTTTTTTTTTGAGACATTGTATCACTCTGCTGCCCGGGCTAGAGTGCAGTGGCATCAGCCTAGCTCACAGCAACCTCAGACTCCTGGGCTCATGCGATCCTCCTGCTTCAGCCTCCCGAGTAGCTGGGATGACAGACATGCACCACCATGCCCGGCTAATATATTTTTTTTTCTGTATATTTTTAGTCGTCCAGCTAATTTCTTTCTATTTTTTCAGTAGAGACGGGGTCTTGCTCTTGCTCAGGCTGGAGCCCCTGGTTTTTCTGGGTTTGCTCAAGACTCAGGAAAGAGAGAAAGCCCTGAGTTGAGGATTTCTAACTTTCCGCAGAAGCCTAGGACCTGAAGAAGAAACAGCTGAAGAAACCAAGCAGGCAGGGCGGTGGGTAAACCCAGCGCTCTCGACCTCTGCGTGATGAAACGCCACCTCCTAGAAACTGTCGAATCCTGACCGCTGTGCAGACGCTCCCGCCCTCAGCCCCACCCCCGCGGCGCCCCCTCGCTCACCTGTGCGACAGAGGGGGTTTCATGGAGCTCATGGAGTTGAGGGGCGGCTGCATGGGGAGTTTCCCGGGGGGGTCGCTCTGGCGGCTCTTCTGGTGTCGAAGCAGCAGCAGGCGGCCAAGCTCCTCGCACCAGGAGGACAGCAGGGCTGCAAGGGGGGACAGGACGGTCAGTGGGCACCTCAGCTGCCACCCTCGGGCCCCTAGCCCACCCTCCTGGACTTGGCCCTGTGGACCCTGGCTCTGTTCCCAGATGCGTGTGACACAAGGAGACTCGCTAAAGCCTTCTCAGGCGGCCTCGGTGTTCCCAACTGTAAAATGGGACCGACAGCCCTGGAGGAGCGAAAGCTTCCGTAGTCGCTGGGAGCAGACCGGGAGAGGGCCCGTTTTGACGGCCAACACGCTGAGAAGTGCCGGTCGGAGGCGGCGCAGAAGAGAGACCCCAGATGTCGAAGCAGGTGGCAGAGACAGTGCCGAGGGGAAAGTGGAGGGGCAAGGGGGCCTGCCACAGAGCTCGAGTCAGGCTCCACTAGGAGCCGCCTGCCACCGAGACCCCTGAGTGAAGCCCACCCTCTCAGCCTGTGAACAGTGAGCACTGTGGGGCGTCTCCCCACGGGCGGGCTCAAGAATTGCAAGGTTTGAACGGGATGCACGGACAATCCCAGGGCTGTCTGCGGGGCTCTCCCTGAAACTCCAACCCGGACGCCGCCCCGCTGAACATGCATGCACGGCACACGCCTTCCCGTCACGCCCACGGATAGTCCCTGCACTGCTCCTTGCAAATGGCTGGAGGACAAAGGACGCCCAGAGCCGAGGGCTGTGGGGTGGGGGGCTAGGAGGGAGACCTCCAGGGCCACCAAATGCAGGGACATGGAAGAGCCGTCCACAGTTGGGCTTAGAAAGCTGAATGAACTGGGTACTGGAAAAAGTGCCATTTCTTTCATCTTTCACTGTCCCCATGTGGCCACCAGGGGCCAAAAGCACCCTCAAGGTCAGCGTGTCTAGGCCTGGGCTCTGGGCTGGCAGTCCTTCCAAAGTGCGTGATGCAAGCGAGGTTTGAGGGGGATTAGGGAAGGCTGGGCTCAGTCACCATGTTGCTGTGTGACTCAGGAAGCTCGGACACCCTCTCTGGGCCTCGGTTTGCTTGGAGACAAAAAGGAGTAATGTCTTTTGCCCTGCCATCCTCCTGGGCTACGGGAACAAGCACAAAGGGTGATCACACCTTAGCCAATGCCTAATTCCTGCTGTGAGGACTTCAGCCATGCTGACCTGAGGATTCTGGAAGTAGCTGACTGGTCAGAGTGGACCGGGTTCTTGTGAACCAGAATGCACATGCAAAAATGCTGCATGCAAAGCCCACTGCCTCCTTTCGAGGGTCCTCCGATCTGGACACGGCACAATAGGCTTCGTGAGATCCAGGACATCGGCTGCTGTCATCCCCATTCTGCAGAAGAGCAGACCAAGGCCCAGGCAGGCGAAGTCACTCGCTCACAGGTCTTGCATCCAGAGGTGACAGACACAGAGGTAGTGTTCTTGTCCCCAGGCCCACACCCCAGTGGTGGAGCCCCAGGCTGGACAGAAGGTGGTGCAGGAGGTGAAACCCTTTAGAAGGCACAGCCCCAGGTGGCTGTGGCCTCTTAGCTCTCTGACTCAATAGGAAACCCCTCAGTCCCATTCTGAGTCACCCCCTTCCCTGCGTTCAGCCGGCACCATGGGAAGACACCCAAAGGCATGATGGGGAGTGGCCGGGCGAGCTGCCACTTCAAACCGCCCAGATCCTGGACAGGGCTCCCTGTCAGCCCACAGCCCTGGGAGGTCGTGCCAAGGCTGCTGGCTATACTTGCTTGGCTCGTGTGGTGCACAAAGATGCCCAGCCAAGGAGGCAAGCGGGGGCTGTGATCCCTAAGACGGCACCTGTTTCTCTCTCCGGGAGGGGCCAGTGGAAGGGCTAAATCTTAAAAGACGCATCCTGCCCATCGGTGGGGCCATCTTGCCCCCACCCTCAAAGGGAGGAGGGTACCAGAGAGGAGAGACCCTCCCATGGCCTGTGTGTCTGCCCAGAAACTGGCAACGCCCCTATAGCGGGCGTCCAGCACACATCTGCCGCGGCTGGAGGGGGTGGGCAGCCTATTCAGGGAAGCTGGAATGAACAGAAATGGGCTTCCAGATCGCTCCATTCTTCTCCCAGGCCCCTAGTTACCGCCTCTTGCGCGGGGGCACCGGGCATCTGGAAACTCATTTGCACGCCAAGCACGAGGCCCGCCGATCGCTGCGGCGACGGAGGGATTGCTCGCTGCCAGCACAAAGGACGGCCGCAGATGGTGCCGCCTGCTGCCCGCCCCACCCCTTCCAGCCCTCGCGCCTCCTGGGGGCCAGCCATGCCACGCGGGGGAGGGGGGTCACCACAGGGGAGTCAGGGCTTTCCTCCAATGTCACAGGCCACCCCCTGCTCGGCCAAGGACAGCTCTCGTCCTCCTACCCCTCGTGGAGTGGCTTCTGCAAAGGGAATGAATTCAGGCTGGCTGTGTGGCTGGCACACCATATGCGGACCGGGCAGCCGCGAAGGCCACGGCCCCACGACCGAGAAGGAAAGGAGGGGAAGGCTCCACCCCTGACCCCCGGAGGGCGGTGAGCACAAAGGCCGTGCTGGCAGTCCCAGCTTGGCGCCACGCGTGGCAGCGGGCTGCATGTTATCCTTATGGTGCAAAGCAACACGAGCTGTTCTGAGGCAAACGCCGGGTAATGACAACACATGGGGACTTGCAGCCAAAAAGGGAGTCTGGGCACCGCCAGAGAACCAGGAGGGCGGGAGACAGACAGGGCCAGGCGGGGTATTATGCAAGGACAGAGCGATACCAGCTGGGCGGGTGTCTAGGCGTGTGCCGAGACCTTGGCCGTCACGCACACGTCTGCACCGGGGGCCTGCCTGCTCTGATCAGGCGGTCCCGCCTGCATGCCTCTTTGACCTGCGTGCCTTTGGCTAGTGCACTCGCTGGGACGGGGCACAAGCAGGGCAGGGTGGGAGGGACAGGTGCCCCTGGTGTGCTGTGCGCAGAGTGTACTCGCTGCGGCAGGGCCGCTTCAGTCCTAACCTGAGCCCCTCTTTGCCGCAGCCAAGGTCAAGAGGGCCCCCCACCGCCTGGGTAGCTAGCGTGGCCAAGCCCTCCTCTCGTCCTGTGAGCCCCACTCACTGGTGGTAACAGGGCTGGCCCTGAAGGCCCCCTTTTCACATGGACAGCCCCAATCTGCAAATTAAAATAGCAGCTGGGATCCCGAGGCCCTTTGCCCCCTTACCAAGTGCAGCTCGCCTGGCCCCAGGACAGCCCTGGGCAGTGCACGTGGCTGCCCCTCCTCGCCCACCCGGTGCTCCTGTGGCCGGAGCCCCACGTACACCTCACCTGCACAGCTGTCAACAAATGCCACTCAGACCCATGCCTGCCCGCAGTGAGATACACCAAAGCCCGCCGACAGGTGTGGAGAGGAACCTTGGTGCCACCGTATGTCCTTTTTAGAGCCCTCCCAATCTAGGCTCAGCCACAGAAAGTAGGGTAGGGGGCAGGCCGGGGCCTGTGGGGTTGGCCCATGGGAGGCCGGATGGGACCACCCCTCCTAAGGCTGACTGCATGGCTATGGCCACACTCACTGCCCCTCTGCCCCAGAAAGACCTCTGATGGGTCCTGGCCTTCCTGGAGGAGAAAGAGAGGCAGACCCAGCTGCAGGCTCATCTCTCAGTGCAGGGCCCGGGGGTAGCCCCAAAGCAATTCCCACTGGCAGGTGCTGGGCAGGTGCAGAGGCACCCAGGGAACTGGGCTTTCAGGCCAGCAGGGAGTCCAGGGGCTGTGCCGGCGGTGGAGGGAACACCTCAGACCCCAACTGCCACCTCTGAGCCTTAACCCACATTTGCACGCACTCCTCCAGCTTCTTAGCAGTGTGTGTGCACGCACAACCCAGCTCGTCTTAAATGAACTCACAGGGCCCTCGCCCACATCCCACCTAACTGGCATCCTTGCGACCGGGTTGCCGACACTTAGGTACCAAAGTGTTTGACTGGCCATTCAACAAACAGCTGCAGAGCACCTACTGGGTGCTGGAGTTCCCACGGGGATGTGGGTAGGTCAGCATCCCTGCCAAAACCCCGCACGGCTCCCACTGCTGAGTCCGAACCACTCAGGACCGACCAGCTGCCCGGTAGCCTGGGCTCGCCTGTCCTGACCCGAGGGGGCAGCTGCCACCCTGTGGTTCAGGACAAGGGACCCTGAAAGTCTGAGCTTGACACCTGGTTCCACCCTTCATGGCTACGTCACCTTGGCCAAATTAACCTCTCGGGGCCTTAGTTTCTTTATCTATCAAACAGGTATAATATTAATGCTTACTCCTTAAGGATTATGTTTAAATGACGCTAATGCCTACAAGGTGTGTGTAAGTGCCTGGCTACAGTGTAGTGAGTGTGAAGCCTGTGTGAGCAGTGTGTGTCTCAGGAGCGCAGGCAGGACACCTGCAGCGGCGCTCTGCTCGGGGCAGGCAGGACAGCGCCTCACAGACAGGAGGTGGTCTCTCACTTGTGAGCCTCAGGCCACCTCTCCACCCGCCAGCCGCACAGGGCACCACACAATGTCACGCCTCTTTCCCCATAGAACGTGCACTTCTTCAAAGCTCCACGGGGCTTCCTCCAGGTTCCCATCTGTGAAATGGGTTTCCCAGGAGCTGCCTGCTGCACAGAGTGGGTGCGAGGTGTAAATTAGTACTGTTAATCAACCCCAGGGTTTTCTGAGTAGGAGCCAGAAAGTGGGGTGGGGGCTGGGGGGTGGAGGGCAGAGGGCTCAGGACCCTGTAACGCATACCAGCCCCAGAAAAGCAGCCCCTACACAATCCCGCACCCACCACTGTGTCGCATAACACTGGGAGGGCTGGGGAGGCACAGACTGGGACCAACCTGTGCAAAGCCTGATCCCAGCTCTGTCTCTGCTACCGTGGGACACCCTGAGCAAATGACTTAACCCTCCTGGCTTCAGTGGCCTCGTCTCCTAAGGTAGTTGCAAGGATGACCTGAGTTACCACCATGAAGCACAGGACGGCGCCAGGCACCGCCAACGCTGTACGCGTGCTCGCTACGTGACGATTAGTATCACCGACCTTGGTTGGTAGAGGGGCGACCGGCAGGATGGTTATGGGGCCTTGTTGTCCTTGCGGAGACAAACGTCCCGGGTAGACACGAAGCTCTGGAGGCTTGAGGGGGAGGGGTGGGTACAGGTGTCGGTAAGCAGTCAACAGGTGACCAGGCCATCAGCTCATCGGCATGGACTTTGCAGAGGCCCCTCCTCCCGCCTCCCTTCTGAACCTCCAAAGGGCAGAGGGAGGACATCACGTGTCCCACCCTGAGATGCAGGGAGCACAAATCAACTCCCCACCCATGGCAGCCACGCCTCTGCTCCAGCCCGGTGGCCCTGGAAGGAAGGCATTGTTTCTGCTTCCCTGAGTCCCCTGTGGGAACCCAACAGCAGCCACCTTGGGTGGGGACAGGGCAGGGTCCTAAGGATTCAGAACAGCCTGAGACCCAGGCCCAGCATCTCACATGGCCCCATTTAGGGCCTGCCCTTAGCAGCCAAGATCCAGTCACAGCCACATCCACAGGAGGGGCAGTAGCTCAAGGGGTCGGCACAAGGGACAGCTGACCTCTCATGCTTCTGTTGCCTGCACTTGCCTTTCGAGCTTCTCCAGGAAGCCACAGGGACACCAGGGCTCCTGCTCCACACCAGCCCTGGACTTAACCAAGACCACTGACGAGCAGCCTGAGTCTCACAGCGATGCTGTGTCAAAGGAGAGACTGGCGGCGTATTTTTCCTTCTTAGTGGTGCATAAGATAGTGGGGTGTGTGACAACACGTGGCATCTTCTACTAATGGGACCCAGTGGACGTGTCTAAGGGCCTGCGCACCAGCTGCACCTGAGGATGCCAGGGCTACAGCAGCATCACCACCAGGCGCCCGGCGGCCGCTCATCCAGAATACAAACGGGAACGAATGCACCTGCCTCGAGGATCAGGAAGTACCACGTTCCCGACATCTGTGCCCCAAGATCTTCCCAGCAACTCCCCCAGTAACAGCCAGCAGCCCTGACACTGTCCTTTAGGGGAAAGAGAACGGAAACCAGATGTAAGGGTGAGGCAGGAGCGGGGAGGGGCGCCCTGGCCAGCTCCGTCCTGGCATGCCCTCCTTGGAGGCAGTGACGTCCCTGCACTTGCCCCCGTTCCTACAGCCCCCAGCAGAGCGGAGGCCCAGGACAGGCTGCCCAAAGGAGAGGCAGCAGGAGGCAGAAGCAGAAGGGCCCTAATTTAGGAATTGCCCAGGTGCCAGGGAGAAGAAAGGGTGGAGCTGCACTCCCAGACCAGCTGAGTGACCGGCCTTTGTCAGCAATGATCGTGCTGGAGCAGCAGAGGGAGCAGATAAGCTCACCTGGCACGCAGGAAAGGCTGCGTGCAAAGGAATCCAGAGGCAGCGTGGTGGCCACAGGGACCAAGGTGCCCCCGTGGAGCTGCAGGGGAGGGGAGGCGTGGACTGTGAGAGGCCTGGGTGCTCACTCCTGGTAAGATCCGGGAGTCAGGAAGGGATGGGAGTAGCAAGGGGTATGTGGGGAAGCTGGAGGAGGGATGAAAGGCCTTGGAGGAGGGCGCAGAGCCCTGGATGTGACGGCCGGCAGGAGAGCCATCAAACACGCTGCAGCCTGGGGATGCCATTTGCAAAGAGAAACAAAGGCATATTAAGTATCAGAGAGCACCTTCACAGCTGAAGGCTGCTGGGAACAGAGCAACTCCGTGTGTGTGTGGCATGGGGGGTGCTTCAGAGACCCAGGAGACCCATGTTGGGGCATCTTAAAACTGAGGCCCCTCAAACCTTGCCTTGGCAGGAAGACCCCCAGGGAGGACACAAGTGGGGTTCACTATTCCAATAAAAATACGAATGATACGTTTTCAGATGCTTCTGTCCCATTGGCTTACAAAGGCCACCCAAGACCCTCTCAAGTGACAGTGGTCCCATTCCTTGCCAGGGAAGAGCAGACACAGGAGCTGTAGGACCCTGCCCGGTGAGTCAGGGGCAGGAGAGCCAGCCCCTCCCCCTGCACTGGGACCCTCCCTCCCCAGCTCCACTTTCCTCCCCTTCCAAGTTCCAGTATCCACCCAAATCCCTAGGAGTAGGTCACCTGCCCTGCCCCACCCACCGTCACCGTCCAGATTATCTTTGCAGTCTGTTCCCTCTGCTCCTTGCCTACTCCAACCCAATGGCCTTCTGCAGCCCCGAGGGCTCTCCCTGAATTACGGCAAGAGCATCCTGTCATTTATCTCAGTCGCCAAACCTGCCTCCTGCCAACCCACCCTCCGCAAGGCGGTCAGAGCAGTTTTTCCACAAATGGATTCTGATCACCTCTTTCCAACCTGTGTCCCCAGAGGCCACACGGGCCCAGTAGACAGATCAATGGACAGAGATAAGAGTCGAGAGTCGGGCCACTCAGGGGAACCATGTGTCTGTTCCACAGTGAGAGCAGGAACCCCCGGGGCCACGGTGGGATTGGAGGGGCTCGCTTCTGCAAGCCTGCACCCAGCATGGTGTTTGGCACATGTTATGTGGCCAACATATGACTAACAGAGTGACGTGAATCACAGCCAGAAATAACCCAATATACAGAGGCCGGAGGGAAGGACAGACATGGAGACCCGGGTGATCGGGGTAATACCTGTGACCCGGTGCCTGTGGCTTTTAACCCCCCCCCCCCCCAACCACAGCTCGCCGTCCCTGGCGGTGGGAATCCGACTTCAGGAACAGAGCTCCGAATGGAATCCATCAGGGATGTGTCAGAGATTGCTGCTGTCATCAGATAAACCTACAACCGGAGTCATGTGATACCCCTTTCACGACAGACACAGCACGAACAGAAGGTAAGCAGTTAACAGAAAACAACGGTTAGGAGGACAGCCTGGCCTTGGGTTTTCTCCGCTCCCCTCCCGGGCTGGCATTGGTGTTCACGCTAACGGTTTCCCAGTGTCGGGCCGCATCTCACCGGGGCTCTTCTTCCCGGGCCGAGGCCACACCCTCCTACCCTCTGACCTTCCTCCTTCAGCTCCCAAACATGGGGTCCCAGACAGTCGAGTCTCGTGCCTGTGTGGGGGACCATAGGTCCCAGACCCGTGCACAGTAAAGAACGGGTGGTGAGGGCTCAGGAGGGCGGGGGCGTAGGACACAGGCCTGGGCTATTCTCTTCATCTCATCTGTAAAATGGGGGGACGACAGGAACCCCTCCTGCTCGCTGGCCCCGCGTGAGGAGCCCCGAGATGAAGGAAGGGCCTGAGCTTTGCGACCACGTGAGAGACGTTGAGTCTCATGCCGGAGAGTCCCAGCCAGAAACTGACAAGCAGTAAAATGCTGACTGCCTCCCATCGCCTGCCTCCAGAAGCCAGAGTGGCCAAGAACATGGGCTCTGGAGCCAGGCTGCCTGGGTTCAAATCCCGGCTCAGCCACATAGCAGCTGTGTGACTCTGGGTAAATTACTTAAGCTCTCTGTGCTTCGTTTTTCCCTTCTGTAAAATGGTGATAATGAGTATCACCTAGCTCCTAAGTTATCATGAGAATTAAACAAGCTAATAACTGAAAATGCTGGCACAGTGCCCGGGATGTAGAAAGCATTATATAAGAATAAACTGTAACTGTTTTCATTGTTACTGTATACGTGTTCTTTTAGGATTAAGAGATTCCTCTGTCTCCCCACCAATGGGCTGTATAAAATTGCTCAAATAAAATACGGTTTCTTTCACCCGTCTCCAAGAGGGTCACACAGATGCTCAGAAGTGCCCAGACCTGCAGCACCCCCTTCACCCCGGATGCTCCCTGCCCCACTGCTGGGTGCTCCCCTAGCCCCAGCCGTGCCATACCCAGTGTCTTCCCTGCTAGACACTCTGCGGCGGGTGACCCCAGGCCCCCACAGAGCTCACCCTGACAACCACTCACTGACTCAGCTCTGAGGCCTAGCAGTGCCGGGTGGGCCGTCTGGCTGGACCCCCTTCCTCCTTGGGTGCACCTGGGTGCAGGGGCTGGGCAGACTCTGTACCTCCCTTCTCCATCCCAGGCCCACACGAGGGGCCACTCATGGGGAGGCCCGGGCACTGGGCAGAGCCTCGGCCCCTCCCCCACCGTGCC
Source organism: Mirza zaza (assembly GCA_008750895.1). Classification (NCBI taxonomy): domain Eukaryota; kingdom Metazoa; phylum Chordata; class Mammalia; order Primates; family Cheirogaleidae; genus Mirza; species Mirza zaza. Next base: position 40,947 of record VSMD01128141.1, on the reverse strand, counting down.
CAGCAGTAGGCTGGGGGGACAGGAACCAGGATTCCTGCTCTTGCCGCTTTGCTTGTAGCAAGAGCCAGTGGTCTGAGCTGTGAACCCTCAGAACAGAACTGTCCACGGAACTGTCACTCTGCCTGGCCTTGGGCCGGGCTTCCTGCCTGTCCTGCTCTGTAGACCCGCCACGGCTGTCGCACTCCCAGAAATGGGAAAAGGGGCCCCCCTCCCTGCCAGTTCTCTCGGGTCCTCTCCTCTCAGGAGGAAAGAGCACAGGAAACACATGACCACGGAGGGCCGGAACTGTGGCCACTTGGCCCCAGGAAACCAGTGGCGCGGCCTCAGGGCCACACGTGTGTCTGTCGGAGGGGTGCCCCTTTTGGCCGTGCAGCGCACAGAGGACTCTGCCGTTTTCCCAGCCACACAGTGCCCACTGCTTCACTCAAGCCTCGCAAGCCCCAGGAAGGGCCAGCCGAGCATGAAACTGTCCGCACTGTACAAAGGGGAAATCGAGGCCCAAGAGGGGGTGACTCAAACACAGGTGCACCACAGGACAGTGGCCCTGCTGCCGGTGCCGGACGGTTTCCCTCACAAGCCCACAGGCCTGTGACACCACATCTGAGAGCAGACATGTGCCCAGGAGACAGTGCCGCCTCCCACCCACCTCCTACTCCCATGACTCGCAGCTTCTTGCCCGGGGGCTGCTACCGACTTCCTGTGTGACTGCAGGCAACTTCCTCCCCTCTCGGGGCGCGTGTAAACGGGGGTGGGTACTACCCTCTGAAGTCTGTGGCCCCCTGGACCGGCCCTGGCCTCACAGCAGCCACGTCTCTCCGGGCGTGACCTCATTCCGGTCCTGCCGGTGGGGCCAGCTGGAGCGGCCCTCCCCACCAAGCGTGGGCTGTGGCTAGGTGGGGCTCCAGGGGCTCACCTTGCCTGGCTGCCCAGAGTGGAAAGCGGATTCACTGGGGCCAGACAGGTGACGTGTGCAGGACCCCCGGCAGGCAGGGGGCATTCTGCAGCCTTAGCTGCTGGGGCGCTGAGGGGTTAGGCCTTCTCCTTGGTTACAGGAAACGTCCTTCCTGGGGAGCTGTGGGCTGGACTTTGGTGGCCCTGACAGCTGACCCCTGGAACCTAAAACCAGAGAGGTTTCCCTTGGGGGGAATCTCACTCTGCTGCGGAACAGTCACACTGTCACACTAGCACTGTTGCTGCACCCCGTCTTGAGTTTCAACTGCTTCTGGCTTTGTTAGATCATCCCTGGGTTCTGTCCCCTGCTCTGTCATCTCCATCACTGAGGGGGTTAGAAAGGCAAAAAAAAAAAAAAAAAAAAAAGAGGAGGAATTGTCTGCTGGCCCTTTGGCTACAAGGAAATCTGTCCTTCTCTGGCGCAGGGAGGACTGGCCAGGGGCTGCGGCTGGCCTGGGACGTGCACACAGCTCACAGCCCGGCCCACCCAGCCCACCCCGCTCCCCGCACTGGGCGGGTCGTGCCTTCTCGGGTCCTGTGGTCCAGCAGGCCTGAGAGAGGGCCGCCTCCAGCCGTCCCTCCGTTCTGGAACACTCCTCGCACACCCCACCCCCTCTCCCCAAGGGCTGCCCGGGGTTGGCAGGAGCTGGGAGCCGGAGTCTCAAGGCGTGTGAACTCACCCTGGGAACTGAACTCTGGGGGACCTCGGAGCAAGCAGGGCTGTTTCCCAAACCGGTTTGGCCATCCCTCACCCAGTGGTGGCTGGGCTGCCAGGGCAGGATGCAGCATGATGCACGGACCCGAAGAGGAAGACACCAGACTGGCTGAGCCTTCTCCATGGGCTTCAGGAAAATCCAGGCTCGGACAATTCCCTGCCCACCTCACACGATCACCCGGGCCTTCTTCCCAGACAACTCGGGTTCAATTAAAGACAGCCCACAACAAGCTCGAGAGGGTGTTTTCATCAGAAAGCGACTGCCCCTTCCTGGAGGTGCCCCTCGGCACCCTGGCCTGGGCAGGGGTGTGGGCCAGTGTGCCAGGGTCGGCCAAGAACAGCTCACAGGAGCCGCCGTCGTGTCCTGCGCCCTCGCCAGCCCCCCGAGGTGGGGTAGCCACAGCCCCATCTTGGAGAAGCCAGGATAACCTGCCTCGGGGCACACCTGAGTGTGTGGCAGGCCAGGACCAAGGCTGGGGGAGCTCTAGGTCACCTCAGAGGGAACTCAGGTGGCACTGACAGCAAAGCGAGCGGCTGGAGAGGGGAGAGGGGCCCTGAGCTCCCACCCCCATCACATATTGAGGCCAGGAGGCCTCTGTGTACCTGCCCTGTCCCCAGTATTCTGGGTTCCAACAGGACAGATCTCCTCAGTACCCAAGGATGCACCAGTGTCCACAGGGGTGAGTGCCGGCAGCCCAGAGTCTACCTCTATCTTGCCCCCAAAGAGCCTGTATGTAGCAGGACAGAAGAGAGCCCTCCCAGGGAGGCGGGGGTGTTCTCCCCACCCAGCCCTGGGTCAATACTCTCAGGGCATCTGCAAGGTGAAGAGAGCGCCACACTCGCCCTGCCCAGGAGCTCTGCCCCCAGGAATCACGGCGCCTGCACTCCAGCCTCCTGTTCCAGCAGGAGCCATCCTGAGAGCCTGTTTTCCCTTCTGCACGTACAGTTTCTCCTTGGGGCTAAACACCATTGCCCGTTGCTGGCTCCCAGGGAGCTGGAAGGGTAAGGAGGGGTTGTGGGAATCAATTTCTTCCCTGGGTAATTTACTTTTCGAGGCGTCCCAGCTGGGTGCATGCAGCCTGGCTGTGTCCTCCTGCTCCCAGCATAAGACGGAGTGGCTGGAGTGAGGCTGGGCCCTTCCCAGGGTCACAGAGACGCCCAGGTCTAAACATCACGGCTGTCTGGCCTTCACGGACGGCAAGAGACCATCAGCTGGAGTGCCGAGGCGTGCTGGGTACTCCCTCAATTTGATGTGATCTGGGCCCCCCATGTCCAGTCCCTGGCCCTTGGCTTTTCTAGCCAGTGATATAACCCTCAGGACCTCTCAAAAATGGTTTCAACACACCCAGCCTGGCTATAAGAAACCAGAGCTCAGACTCTGTCCCTGGGGTCCTTTTCCTGAGACTAAGCCTCGGGGAGGTGCCAATCCCAGGGCATATTTGTTTCTACAAAGGAACTGGCTAGAAAGCCAGCCAGAGCTGAGGAGTGACCAAGGGGACGTGTGCTGCGGTGACATGGGGCAGGAGGGGGTGGGGTGGGCTGTGCCACGCTGGGTGATCTACATCCCCGACTACTGAGTTTAGGTTGAGGGCACTCACTGCTCCTTAAGAAAGAGCAGACTCAGGAAAAAGCTGCTGACCAGACTCCCCCATCCCCTACCCGCTCAGACCCTCACCCCCTCCGACCCCTTCCCTGCCTCCCCTGGCTGAGTGACCTGGTTAACCTCCAAGAATCTCAGGTTCCTGCTATAAGAAACGCAGATGGAAGTTCCTTCCTCTGACTCTGAGCTAGGTAGGCGGAGGTCTCAACTGGGCAAAGGCCTCGGCTACAAGGCAGGTGGGCCTTGGAGGTAGAGGCAGGGCGCCACGCCAGCTGCGACCACTCCGGAAATCAGGCAGGTGTTGTAAGCTCAGGGCACACAATATAGCCACCTGCGAGGAGCCAGCCGCCGCCTGGGCAGCATGCAGTGGCAGTTCAGACGCTCCTTCCTGACCCCGCACTGTGGGAGGTGACAACCTTCAAATGGGTTCCCTATCCAAAACTGTGCTGTAGGGTTTTCTCTCTGATCTATTCATCCAGCAAGAGCAGCTGATCGCTTGCACATTTCACGTTTCTCCGTCTTGACCTCCTAATTGGTCGTTCCACTCCTCTTCTGAGAAACCTGGAGTATGGATGCTTGGCAGAGCCCTGGAAAGCACTCGTGTCTGGCTGTTACTACCTCTCCAGGTGCCCGACAGGTTGGCAAGCGTGTGACCCGGCTGCCTGAAACACCAGACTGGCCCCCATTCCCCCCTCCGGGCCATTCTTCCAAACTGCAGGGGTCCCTGATGCCTTCTGGAGAATACGTGCCATTCTCGTAGCATGCTATCTACTTGTTTTAGTCACATACAGGTAGACACCATTCGAGACAACCCGAGATAGAGACACACTTGCAGATCACTGTGGGGAGGGGGGCAGGAAATGAGAGAGGATTCTTCTCTTTTTGTAAGAAGATCCTTCACCCGATGAAATGATTCTCTGAGGTTTCTTTAAATATCCAGTTGCCTTGTTGCAATGGAAATAAGGATGGTTTATAAGAACTCCATTACATCTGGTGCTTCCCGGCTGCATCTGTTACTCAGACTGTAGCACACCTGGGTAATGTCTGGATGGTGAGGTCCCAGGGCAGGGCTGAACCACCTGGATCTCCATGCCAGGGGGTTCTCAATCTTGTGCCACGCATCAGAATCATCTGGAAGGCTTGTTAAAACACAAGCGTACTGGGCCCCACCCCCAGTGAGGTTCCTGATTCAGTGGGTCTGGGGTGGGGGCAAAGAATTTGCATTTTGAACCAGGTTCCAGGTGATACTGATGCTGCTGGTCCAGGGACCCCACTTTGAGAACCACTGCTCTAGACCAGGGGGTGAGCTCAGTGCCTGGCAAGATGCAGGTGTCCCCTCGCTGTATGAACAAATCAAGCGGGGGAACCATTCTTCTCTGTCCCCTTCTGGGTTCAGGATGTATGAAAGCTCTTAGGGCCAGAAGAACCTTGTGCCTGGCAAATGCTCTCTGATACTGCTGCTGACCTCCCCTGACCTCTGCATTCAAGGCCCTGGACTCTCTCTTCCTGGCCTGTGGGACAGAAGAAGGGACACTGGGTAGGGAGTCAGGAGTGGGTGGAGCCCTGACTTTACCTACTAGTTATCAACTATGTGATCTTGGCAGGTGTGGGCAGCTTAGTCTCTTCACTTGCACACAAACCTTCTCACCTAGTTGCTCTAAAGGTGTAACGAGGTAACCCTGACACGGGCCAGGCACTGCGCTGAGCGCTTTGCACACTTGCTCTAATTAAAGCCTCCATTCTATCGGGGAACACTGTTGCCCCCGTAGTAAGCTCCCAGCTCCACCACTTGCTGTGTGTTACCTGTGCAGCCCTCTGCCTTGGGGCTGGCCTCACGGAGTGGCTGTAAGGACTGAATTAGGTCCCGCAGGGCTCAGCAGCCCTGACGGCTCTCAGGAAGCAGCCCCAGGTAGGCGGGGGACAGACAGCAGCCTGGGCCATCTGCAGTTCAGGCTTGGATCCCTGCTTCTCTCCCAGAGCAGTCAGGGGAGGGAGTGTCATTTGTTTAGGCCTCTGCAGTGTTTAATCACCACGTAGCTCTCCCGCCCTTCCCCCCCTCCGGCGCCTGCTCTCTCCCTGCAGGAAACAGCTCTCTGCCTTCTGCCTCTGATGGAGGCCATGAAAAATTAACACAGGGCTCAGAGGGAAGGAAACACCGGGCAGGGAGGGGCCTTGGAGCTGGGTGCCTACGTGGCCGGAGCCGAGCGGGCACCAGGTGGGCAGCCCTCTGCCGGCCGCCTGGTCAGACAACTGACCACTGGGCAGGGCACAGGGGCCTGGAAGGCTCTCAGGCCGGGGGGGCTGCAGCAACCCAACTGCCCCGGGGAGCTGGACTGCAGGGTCTGGACCTTTCCTGGGTCTTGAGCCCTGAAGAACCCGAGCACAGCTATATTCTCCCTCCCCGCCCCGAGGAGAGCCGGGTCGTGCAGGGACACATCCTTGGGAAGGTCAGCTGCAGACTAGGTGGCAGTGCGGCACATCCCCGCTCTCCCTCCACTCTCCCGACAAGCCTGTGAAGTAGCGATCACTACCCCCATGCGACAGGAGGAAAGCAGGGCTCAGAGAGGTTAAGGAACCTGCTCAAGGACAACCAGTGCAAACAGCAGAGTCGGACCTATTTATTTTTATTCCATAAAGTTGCTTCTTACTTACAGAAGTAGTACACAAATCCATTCTCCTTACAGAACTAACATTTCAGGCAGAGGCCCTAAGACGGATCTGGGCCCACGCCTGCCGGCCTCCAAACTCGCAGCTTTCCCATTACGCACGATGGATCCAGCTCCATTTCTTAATCCCGAAGTATGATTTTGAAGAGGTAAGGTGTGCATAGGGTCAGAAGCGTAAGAAGCAGATAAAAGGTATGCACTGAAAAACCAGGCTCCCTGACCCCATGCTTGTCACCCGTTCCTCTCGAACCACTGCTGGTGGCTTTGGGTTTCTCCCTGCAGGGATATTCGATCATGGGCGCCTTATCAGGGCCTTGGCGACTTCTGTCTGGAAGGTCCTCACCCTGGACAGCTGCGTGGTGCCCCTGTTCTCACCCAGCCTGGGCTCCCCGACCTTCCAGTTTCTAGACAGCAATTCCTCCCCCCCCCCCCCCCCGCCCCCCCCCCNATCCCCCCCCCCCCCCCCCGCTGCCCTCTACTTTCCTCCCCAGCACCATGGTTCTCCAGAGCGCTTACTACCTTCTACTTTACAGATTCTCACTATCTGTCTCCTCACTCCCTGCACCGGAACACAAGCTCTTCCAGGGCCAGGGGTCACGCGCCAGGGGGTACCCCCGCATCCTCGGGGCCGCACACAATGCCTGGCACACGGCGACACTCAACACCGACTGAAGGCAGAGCCCCACACGCGGACGGGCAGCCCCCAGTGACACACGTGGTAGCAGGTGGCACAGCGCGTGTGCGGTTCTGAACCTCCTCTTTAGGAATGTGCGCGTCAGCTCACATATGCCGTCTCTCCTGGAGGACAAGGACTGTCCTCTTCTATCTCTCGTGTCTTCCCAGGACCCAGCCTGGTCTGGAGCCCAGAGCAGGTGCTCAGAGCTCAGGATGACCAGTCTACAAACAACCCCTTCCTCACACCACAGAGCAGAAAAGGATGGGGGGGAGGATGCATCATCCAAAAGGTGACATGGGAGAATATGTCCACCATCTTGGGGTCGGGCGGGATTCTCAAGGAAGACAAGCAAGCACTAACCATAAGGGGAAGTTGATATTTTCCTACAATAAAGTGCGAAACTTCTGGTATACCGAAAACCCCTTAAGGGCTAGCCCTGGGTAAGGGAGCATCGAGGGAAGACACACAGTGCACGGTGAAGCCCAGGGTGATGCCCAGGGTGACAGGGTCCGGGGAGACTGGCTCCCCAGGACTGTGCCGCCTGCCCGCCCAGGAAGGCTTCTCAGAAGAGGCAGAAGGTAACTCTATCCCACTCTTTCCCCAGGCCTGGCCTCCTCCGCGTCCTCCTCCATGAAAAAGCAGAGACTTCAAGACAGACAGAAGAGCTGCAGCCCCCCTCCCCTGCCCCACACAGAGATAACCAAGCAAGAAAAAACAAATTAAAGAGCCCAGGAACCGGGCAGGGCCTTGGGAAGTTCGGCTCGACAGGGCAACAGCATTTAACAAAGCTCACATCATCCATCACTTGGGCCCAGTCATTTAGATACTGGGCATTTGATTAAACTAATACGGGCGGCTGGGGCGAGGCATGGCTGGGCGCTTCCTCCCCTCGCCTACAAATTAGACCGTCACACACAATCCGATTACCTTGACTGCCACATTTATCTTGGGAGAGGGGCCATCCATCACTCCTCAGCAGCCGGCTCTGCCCTCCCCACGTTAACTCTGGCAGGAGGGGAGTTAAGTTCGCCCCAAAGTTTCAGCAGAGAGTGTTCACTCAGTCATGCCTTCCGTCACCCACTCCACAGACGCTCAGCCCCGGTGCCCACCCGGGGCACAGAGATAATGCAGCCGGTGTCCCCAGGGAGGCCGAGAAGGGGGCAGTGTCTGAGCCCGGGGAAAAAGCAGAGACGTGCTGACACTCGGAACTACGAGCTGTGCAGTGGCAGCGGACGGGCCCAGGTTTACGCCCCAGCTCAGCCTCACCCAGCGGAGACTCTAACACGTGACCATGACCACCCCGGTCCTCAACTTCACGCCTGTGAAATGGGATGACAACACAGCGCAGCGCTGGCTAACACAATTCCTGCAAGGATGGAAATGTTCTAGAGCTGTGCTGCCCAAGACAGAAGCTGGGGCCGCATGAGGCTATTGCCGTCCGATGTGTGGCCAGTACAACCCGGCCGAGCAGCTGAGTTTAAGTTCCACTTAACTTCAATTCATTCAATCTCAGCGTCAATTGCCACATGGGGTTACCTGCTCCTGTGTTGGATAGCGCAGAGCCAGAGGTGGCTGCCTTTCCAGGGCGACTGTGAAGAGCAGACAGGGCATCCTTAAAATGCCCAGTGCAAAGCCTGGCATGTGACACATGCTCAACAAAGGCTTGTTCCCTTCCCTCTGGGTTCTGAGACCAAAGACTACAGAGGCTGTTATGAGACGTGTCCTGGACTGACGGCAGTCACCTCTGTGGTCTCACAGTCCAGCGAGGCAGGGAGACTCCTTGGCATAAAGAAAAAGAAGCTGCTGATCAGAGGTAGCGATGTCACAACCATAAAGTGGCAGACAGAACCTGAGTCCAAGTCTTTGTGGTTGGGAACCCCATTTTCCCACTGGAGACAGACAGCAAGAGCAAAGGTCTGGGAGGCCACCCTGCCAGCTTCTCTTCCAGATCAGTCGCCTCTCAACGCCAGCACCGAGGTAGGTGCCAGGCACAGGGTCACCCAGAGCCAGGCCTGTTTGGCCTGCCCCCGTCCCATAGGCCAAGCCCAGGGCAGAGCTAGAGCAGACGATAGAATTTGGGGTTCTAAATACACCAACACTAGACGGGCCCCCTGTCCCGAGGCTTTTGCAGTGTGACTATGGCAGCCCGGCTGGGGGCTTCAGTGACGCTAGGACCAGCAAGAGAGCTCAGGGACATCAGGCTTCCTCCTACTTTCTGGGATGCAGTTAGCACAGGCACAGAGGCTGGCAGATCAGGGCACTGGGGGGCGGACCAGCTCCTGCCACTAGGAACCAGGGCTCTGGGGAGTCTAGTCCCCACTGTGGGCCTCAGTCCCCTGGCTGGGGACCCAACAGGGCTGCAGTGGGATAAGGGGCTGATGCGTGACATAAACAGGGGCTGATGCGTGACATAAACGTGTGAATGAGGCCAGTGCTCACTCTTGGGGCTTGCTCTAATTGTCTGTATTGCCTGAGGTCTCAGGGCAGGTCAGGGACCAGGTGAGAACCCCAGGCTGCCTTGGGTGGGGTCTGGGAGGCTGGAGAGGTGGCATTTAGGAACAAGCACTCACAGTGGAGCCTGGAGCCCCCACTCCTCACTGATGGGCTGTGTCACCTAGAGCAAGCTACGTCACCTCTCAGACCTGTTTTTCTCTTTAGATAAAAAACTGGAATAAAATCACAAGCATGCACAAACCCTTCTGTGAGGATCAGATGGGACATGCAAAAGCACTTACAACCTCGATTTGGACACGTGATGCAATCTGAGCGTGCCAGTGGGCGGGCAGGCTTTGCCGGTAACTTCAGAGCAGCCTGACCCTGGAGAGAAACCACCTCCCAGAGCAAGACACCCCCCACCCCCCAGCGAGGAAACGTCTGGCGCTTAAGGGTCCAGTCTTCAGGCACTCAGAGGGGTCCTGCTGGCAGGGGACTTTTCATAAAACCTCAGGGTGGAAAGGAGCGGGCCCAGGTCAACCGAAGCCTGCCTTAAGAGCCCCTCTTGGCACTCAAGGCAGCAGCACCAGCAGGCTCCCTCCCAGAAGTGGCCCACCTGGCCCACCTGGCTGGGCATGTGGCCTCCTGCTGGCCTGGATGGCTTGGAAGGATTTGGGGAACACACTGCAGGTGTAGGAGGGGGTGGGCTGCACTGCATGGAATGTAAGAGGTGCCCAGCTGGAGACCACCACTGGGCTGGGAGATGGGGCAGATGCCAGGGCAAGAGACCCTAGAGGGGTGAGGTGACCTAGGAGACCCAGGTGAGATAGGAGTGGGGAGGGGGATATGAGGGAGCTGAGGGGGCTCCCCAGAACACCCCTATTTGCAGATGCGCATCCCTCTTTGCCATCTCACTTAGCCACTCACATATTAGTATAAATGAGTTTCTAACGAGCTGTGCCAAAGACAGGCAGGGAGCAGTAACTGAAGGGAAAAGAATGGGGTGGGGGAAGGGGGCGGGCAGCTGTCCCTGGGAAGCCACCAGGGAGCTCCCCAGGGGGACCCTCTGCGCCAGGACCACCAGCATTCCTTCCACCCCTCTCCCAAATGCCAAAATGCCAACACTCCTTTGTTGCCACTTAAACCAATTTGGGGGTAATTCTGCAGGCAATTGTCTTCCGATTTACAATGCGCTCTGTGATTGCATCCAGGCTGATGGTTCAGGCTGTAATTGTATGGTAATCACTTCTGTTTATGATCGATGCGGAAATCACTATTGTTTTCCAGCAGGCTTGTTAAATCAAAAAAGTGCAGGGGTGGGCAGGGAGGGTTTATTTCTGTGAGTTGGAGCCCCGTGAAAATGAAATTAAGCAGAGCAACCCAATGTTGGGGGAGGTGGCTCTGATGGTAGAGGCACCCTCATGAGCTTGGAATACAGAGACAGAGATGGGCAGGGACTCAGAGACACGCAGTGAGAGAGACGTGGGAGGCACAGGTGGGGAGGCACAGAGAAACAGGCAGGGAGAGACACAGGGAGGGGGACAGGGATGCCCAGGCAATGGCCAGGCTCAGCATGGACATGGTCAGAAATGTGGGTACATACAGAGGTGCCCCCACTAGCTGGACCCCACTCCCCATACACGTGGAGACACCAAGATAGAGACATACTAGGGGGACCCCCGTTTCCTCCCCCCACCCCACTGAGAGCCAGAAATGCTCTCACCCATTCCTATAGAGAGGCAGGGAAAACCAAGGTGCCAGGTGGCAGACAGGCACTGTCTGCCCCCCAGGACTGGAGCCCCGACCTTCCCCATCTGGGATCTGCCTGCCTTCTCCTTGCCCCTGCCCTGAGGCTGCCTACCTGCCGCCTGGAAACAGGGTGGCAGATGGCACCTGGGGGCCCGGGTGGAGGAGCAGGGCAGTGCTGTGAGCTGAGCCGCTGCTGCAGGGAGTGCGGGGAGCTGCCCACCTGGTGGGCAGAAACCCGAACCTCCCGGAGGCCACGGGGAACAGGCCTGGGCTGGGTGGAGGGCACCTCCTACCAGGGCAGTCGCAGGCATCCATGGCACCAGAGGTCCAGGCCAGCCCGGCTGGAGGCCCACAGCCTCATGGGAGCTGGCAGGCACCAGCTGCCGGGGTGGCTCAGACAGACCTGAGGCTGCGGGCTGGGCTTGGCTGCAAGGCATATGTTTCCACAACTGCACGGCCTTCTCCCCAGCAAGAGTGGGCGGGGACCAGCGGGCAGCATGCTGACAAGCAGGGCGGTGGTGACAAATACCAGGTGTCTGCTTTCCAAAGCCAGTAAGGCCACCATCCCTTGCCTCTGCCGGCTCTCCCTGCGTGGCCTGCCCCCTCTGCCTGTCACATCCCCTGGGAGGCCTGCCCCCACCCACTGGGCCCCCTGGCACCGAATGTCACAAGAACCACAAAGCAGGACTCGGTCACCCACAGACCTGGCTTGAGGGTGGCACTGGCTCTCATGGGCATGGCAACTCTGGCAGGCTGTTTCTGCCTTCGGAGCTTGTTTCCTCAACAGTGAGTGGAGACACTCATGCTGTGCCCCATCACGGGTGAACTCCAGCTACAGCAGGACACACATGCGGTGGGCTCCCCAGCAGATCCAGCCTGGACATGGGGCCATCCGGACTGGATGCGGGGGCTCCCTGCAAACCTGGAGCACCCCGACTGCTTTGGTATCCTGCACTGTTGTCCCCAAAGGCAGTGAGGGCCCCAAAATGTGGGCAGTGGTCTCAGCCCACTCCTTCATGGGAGGAGAGGACACACCCCAGTACCCTCCAGGCCCTCATGGGGTTCAGGCCCTGAACTTGCCCCAGACTGGCCCTCAAACAGGCCACCCCTGGCCATGCGAGGCCCCAAACTGGGGCGCCCCTGGCTGCCTAATTAGGGGCTCAGCAGGGCATGCCAGGAAGCGGCTGGAAAACCTTAGAAGTGGAACAACCGCTCCTAATTGGACTTCTAGGATTCAGCTTAAGAAAACAGACTACTTCTCCCCCAGGGACTTTGTTTCTGAAGCATATACAAACAAGTGATAGTTATTCAACATTAAAAACAAAGTTGGCTAAAAACGAGAATTTAAGCTACAATTAAATTTCCTAAACGCAGAGAAGCCCACGGGTGGGGCTCACATGTGAGGTGTACGGGTCCGTGCATCGCACGGGGCATGCTGGATGCTGAGCGGTGAGCATCTTTGGGGTCACAGGCTCAGCCTTTCGTCTGCTTAGGATCCCTAACCAAGTTCCAGACCCGCGCGAGGATCCTGTGTCTGAACCCCGAATTCCCTCAGGCCCTGGCAGGGGAGTGGAGACAGGACCTCGCCAGGGTCTCCTGGTGGCACTGAAAGGCCAGCGTTCAGGCCTCAACTCCACCTTTGAGGCCCCCACGCCCCCCCAGCCTCAGCCTCCCTGCCTGCTCCATGGAGGTGAGGGTAGTGTCTCCTCTCCTGGGGCACAGGCGGTACCCCATCGGTGGAGGCGCCCTTCCGGACTCTGAATCGCTCTAGAAACATCAAATACTTTTTATTCCTTGCTTCAGCTTGTAACCTCAGGTTTTAGTGGCAGCCAGTGACCTAAGACCCCGTTCGCTTTGCGCTCTGGAGCAAGAGTCAGGTCCCTAGGATGGAGTTCAAGGTAATGCCATATGGGCCAGGTGTCTCCCTGCACGCATCCCTGAGGGGAAGAGAGCCTGGTGAGCTGGACAGCTGGAGGCAGGAAGCCAGATCTCAGCAGGAAGAGGCTGGGGCCAGGCTGAGGGGGAGCCAGGCCACCCAAAGCCCCTCCTGCTCCTGCCCAGGAGGCCCCACCCAAGACTGCCATGCACACAGAGACCCAGCCTGCCCTGGGTCCTTTAATCCTGGTGCTGGGTGGGACAGGAGTTAACAGGCCCATTTTTCGGATGGGAAAGTAGGGTCCTGAGAGGTGAGTGACTTCCTGTCAAAGTGGAACACAGGTGGTCCCCTGACTGGACAGTGCCCTGCTATAAAAACAATATGAACGTCTCTCTCTGCAGGTAGCCTTGAGAATATACACAGAGGCCCCACCTCTCCCTTGCAGGGTCTAGCATAGCAGGAAAGAATGGTGTGGGCACCTGTATGCTCTAAAGGGGTTGGGATGTGTTAAGTCTTACACACATATGCCAGTGCCACCTGGCTCCCCACGTGCCCCTCCACGTCACAGACAGGCTCCCATCCCATGTGTGTTCGTGAGCCTGCACAAACCCACAAGCACACTGTACCCTGTACCCTCATCCAACAATCATTCAACTCGTAAACACTCCCCACCTGCCCACATGGACACATGCATGTTCAACTTCATGTGGACACGATATCTGAACATGGACGGAAAATCCATGCAACATTTGCAAATGTTCCACTCATACCTCTCTTCATCCACACACACCCCTGCAACAAGCTCACCCCTCTTCGCCCCTGCACACCCAGTGCCTTCTGGCCCTGACATCTTAATTCCGGAACTTTATGCTCCCAGTGGGCAGGGGCCTTGTCTTTTTTCACCTTCCCCTCAGCAGCCCTCCAGAGCCAGCTCTTCTTTTGTTCATTCACTCATTCCAGAACATACTAGCATGCACGCGTTACCTATTTGGATGCTGAACATAAAAACATGAACAAGGTATAGCCATGAACGTGAAGAAATATGACATCCCTGCACAAGCACCCACCAAGGGACGTGCCGAGTGCCGCCATAGTGACGGTGCAGTGTCCCGCGTCCTTGGCAGGACACCTGCACCCACTCGCACACTCAGTGGGCAGCTTACACGGCGGCTCCTGTTGTTGGACAGGCCTGTGGGTGGGGGTGTCCCCAGTTTATAGAAGAGGTGACTGAGTGTGCTGCTAGGAGGCAGAAGGACACCTCGAGCTCAAGATCACCTGCATGGGGTGACAGCAAAGCTTCAGGTGCCCAAGATCAGGGACATGTCTGGGGAAGTTGGACTGGATTCCAGAGACTAGATTCTATTTAGGCCCCGCAGGGGCCTGGGGGGACCACACATTCCTGGGGGACTGGAGGGGACAAACAGGGAAGCCACAACCCGGCAAGAAAGGCAGCAGTCTTTGTCACAGAGGCTATTTATCACTTAGAGGAAGACCTTATCCAGGTCCTTGAATGCACTTGTCAGAGAAGGTAACCACCCCCCTGTGCAAAGCTCTGAGAGGGTTATGAGCCCCTCACTGGCCCAACTCTGGGGAGGCTTAACTCCAGGCCAGATGGGTGACTTTAGGGTACCTGCAGGGGCCTGCTCCCCCCAGGCCTGCCAGCTGCCTACTGCTGCCTTTGGACAGCAGCAGCTGGAGGAAGGGCAGGCCATGGCGGAGGGCCTGCCTCCACTTCAAGCGTCAAAGTCAGCCTGAACAGGAGCCAGAGCCTGTGCTCACCAGGGAAGTACATGCTCAGGCCCTGCTCCTCCCCGTCCTGAGGACCTCTGGGAGCCACCCCTTCCCCAGGGAAGTCACTAGAGACGAAGTGGAAGGCTGCACTGAGTCTGGTGAGGCGGCACTGGGTGTGGAGGGTGGTTCTCTGCTGTGGGTGCTGCTGCCCTGAGCCCCTGGGACAATGGTTTTTGTCCTCCCTCCAGGACATCTCTGCAACTGCCCAGGAGCTTTTGGGGCCTGTCCTTGGCAAATGAAAAGCAGACACCCCTAAGGGTTACACGAGATGTCCCGAACACCCTACAGAGAAGACACAAGCCTTTGCTCAGCAAACACAGAGTGAACCCTGAGCTCCCGCCAAAAGCTCCGGGGCCCTGGGCGGCTGGGGGAAGGCAGGGGGACTATCTGCTTCAAGACTTCTCAGGCTCTGGGGGAGGTGGGAATTCTGCATGTTCCATGAGCTCAGGGCTTGTGCATGGGGGGCTGAGGGCGGGGGAGCATGCAGACAGGCTGGGGCAGCAGTACACAGGGAAGAGGCCCCCAAGCTGGGAAGCAGGAGGACCTACGCGCCCCAGGGGAAGAGGCCTCGCATAAGGAGGAGACCCATGACAGAGCAGAAAGGACAGCTGATGTTTATGCAGGGCTGATGAGATCTTAGCACTGGGTTCAAGGCTTAGCTACAGGCCGGGCGTGGTGGCTCACGCCTGTAATACTAGCACTCTGGGAGGCTGAGGTGGGCGGATTGCTCTAGGTTGGGAGTTCGAAACCAGCCTTAGCGAGACCTAGTCTCTACTAAAATTAATTGACCAACTAAAAATATATATACAAAAAATTAGCCGGGCATGATGGCGCATGTCTATAGTCCCAGCTACTCGGGAGGCTGAGGCAGTAGGATTGCTTGAGCCCAGGAGATTGAGGTTGCTGTGAGCTAGGCTGATGCCATGGCACTCACTCTAGCCTGAGCAACATTAAGTGAGACTCTGTCTCAAAAAAAAAAAAAAGACTTAGCTGCAATGTTCTCTTTAATCCTCCCACAGCCTTGTGAGATGGGTCCTACTCTCCCATGCTACAGATGAGGAAACTGAGGCTTAGAAGAGGTCATAGGTCCCAGTGGGTGCAGAGGACGGCAGGGGGAATCCTGGGGAACAAGGCTCAGGAGGGGACCTTTGCAGGGTAAGGGTCTCTAGCTCCTAATAGGGGAGCCATAGGGGGGAACCCACTGCTTCACACCTGCTGGAGGGGAAGGCCCCAGAACACCCAGCCCTCACCTCTTCAACCGCTCCCTGTGGCCACAAATGCCCCCTGTGTGCAGTGCTCCACCTCCCAGTACCCAGCCCAGCACCAAGCATACAGCAGGTGTCACGGCCTGGGGTGTGGGAAGGAACAGCTCCTGGGACCCTCCCCCAGATCCCAGAATTTCCTTTCAATGAGGGGTTCTCCTGGTACCCTTTTGGGCACCTGGAAGCCAGGTCTGGACCCAGGGTCCTTGCCCTGAGACCCTACTCTCTTCACGGCTGCTGGGCCCCCATGGGCCACCTCAACATGGCTCGGCTCAAGGACACTCCGCCCAGAAATCCGGGGGCTCACAAACTACAGGTGGACCCCAGGGGAGGAGTTCTTGTGCAAATCTCCAGAGGGCTTTGGAAGTCCAGGGTGTAGACGGACTCCCAGCTGCTCCCCAAGAGGGAAATGAAAGTGGGTGCTTGTGTGCCGGCTCACGCACACTTCCTCCAGAGCTGGGACACACACTGGGACCTCCCAGAGGGCTGCAGCAGGGACAGCCCTGCAGCTTCGCGCCGGGACAGGCAAGTAACAAGCACACTTGCGCCCCTCGCTCCCCGGGCCTTCTCGGGCTCTCCTGTAACAGCAGCTGGGCGGGGGGGGGGACAAGCCCCTGGACAGCGCCACCCTCTACAGGTCACGGCAAGGTCTCCGGTCACAGCACACGGCCCAAGGACAGGCAGGAGCATCATGCAGATGAGGAAACTGAGGCCCAGAGAGAAGGGAGTCTGTGGTAGAGCTGGGTCGAGAGAGAACCCAGCCTTCTCTCAGGCTCGGGAACTCTAGAGGAACAAAAAGCCCAGCTAGATTTGGAACTAAACATCTTCGAGGGAATGAAGTCCACCCGAGAGCTGTCACCTACTGAGCAGTCACTACAGGTCAGACACCAACCTAAGTGTTTTTCAGCCCCGCCTAATTTACTCCCCACTGCCCTGTTGTATGGATTAGGAAACAGAGGCTCAGAGAAGTTAAGTGACTTACCCAAAGTCACCCAGGAAATGACAGATGTGGGTTTCATAATTACTCTCCAATACTGTCTTGGGAAGGACACTGGGTGGTCCCATTTTAAGAGCCCCTGGGGGGCTGCGGCAGGAGTAGGAGCAGCCCCGAAAGCTGCCGACAGGGAGGCCGGCAAGTCCTCTGGCTCTCAGGTGCAAGGGATGCTGCCTCCCTCCTGCACCCCGGGTGACAAAGCCACCACCTCTGTGCACCTCACGGTCCACAGAACGTGCTACCAAGAGAGCAATGTTCTGTCGCTACACTGTCCAGTATGGCAGCCTCTAGCCCCATGGGGCCACTGAGAACTTGCAATGTGGCTGTTACGACTGAGGAACTGAAAACTGAATTTTATTTAATTTTAACTAATACACATTTACACGGCCACATGTGCCTAGTGGCTGCTGTACCTGAAGCCCACACGGCTCCTTATGAGCAGGGACCCCAAGAAAGGCGGACACCCCCTCACATCACACAGCCAGCTTGGGACGCCAGAGCTAGCCAAGGGCTCGGGCCTCTCCAGTCCTCCCTGGGTGACTGAGTGCCTTTGCTGCCACTTACCTATGCTCCGGGCCGGCAAACTGACAGACATGTGCACAGTACCCAGCCCTGATGCAAGCCCTGGGCGGCCTGTCCCTCAACCCACACCTAGTGCGGCTGACACCCAGGTGGGTGAGGAGTCACATGGAACCTGCTGACCGAGGGGTGCGAGTCCTGGAGGTGCACAGCAGCTAACGCCAGCTGGGGACAGTGTCCCTGTGTGCCGGGCCTGGAAGCAGCGGAATCACAGGGGACAGAGAGAGGGGCTGCTTGGGCTTCTTTCGTCCTTCCTCTCTGGAACATGTACCCTCTTTTTCACAGTCCTGCTTCCCACACAGAGGGGCCAAACCAGACCCTGTGAAATTTTCTGTGCACACTGTGAACCCCCCTGGCAGACTGTAAGCTCTTGGAAGGCAGAGAAGGCTCCTATAAAACGCCAGTTGCCTTCGGCTCGGACCGAAGAGACGGGGTGAAATATCAGGGTACCAGGGGGGTGGGAGACCAACCCTACAAGCCCAGAGGCTGTCCCCTCTCACCTGTCCCCTACAGTTGCAGCCCCGGGGAAAGGCCCACATCGATTTAAAACCTCCTGGGGCTGGCTGGAACCCCCGAGGGACTGGGGACAGACTCCACAAACAGGATTGACTCTCTGTTCCAGGACAGCAGAGGACTGCTGCGGGGAGGTCTGGACACGTTCCATCCAGTTCCCGGAACTCCTCAGAAGGCAAAGCGGGCCACCCTCGCCCCCCACCAGGGGCAACCGCAAAACAGGAACCCCCAATAAGACGAGGCTTTCCATTGCGTCAGCAGAGGCAGGGACATTCCGGGAGGAGGACGCAGACCTCACACTGCTCCCCACTTCCACGCAGGGAGCCCTGCCTACCACTCAGCAGCAGCCCAGTCCTGGGCGCTGGAGGAGTCCCAGTGGCCTCTGTGGCTCCAAAGCCTTTGATGGCTCCCACTGCCTTGGGGTTTTCAGCAGCAACCCCACTTAACCTCCCTCGGGGGCTGCACCTGGAGGGACAGCGTCCCTCCTCCTCAAGCACCAACCTCTCCTGGTTTCCAAGCCTGCACCGCCGCTCGTCCTCCCACCTGGCAGTCACTCCCCTTTCTTGCCCAAGACCCAAATCCTACCCATCTCCAAAACCAAGCTCCACCCGGGAAGCTTCAGGCTGCTCCAGCCCCGAAGTCCCCATTTCCCCCACTTCCTTCTACAGCTCCTCAGGGCGGAGCACAGCACAGGCCTCCGTTTATTGCTTCTTGCCTGCCCTGCTGTCACTTAAGATCTCCCACTGCACCCCAGTCGTGCGTGTCAGCACCCAAAGACGGGGCCCGCGCCCCTGCTCACTCTCGTCTCCCCACCTCTCGCACGCCCGCCTGGCACAGGGCTGGCACCGAGTCCTGGAGCGGAGTCTGCCTTTCAGACCAGACAGAGAGATGAGACATCACAACGTCCTCTGTACAGAGATGAGCACACTCAGGCCCCAGAGGGGAAGTGACTTGCCAAAGGTCACACACTAATTTGGCTCCAGGCCATAGATACTATCACTTGAGGGCTAGGCCTTAGGAGCAGTTTCCATGGACAGCATCAGAACAATCTGGAGAGCTTCACAAAGCCCAAGCCCATCCTAGAGGCTGGACCCCATCCCAGAAGCAGCAAACCTCCAAGGTGACTGGGGACCCTCAGCCTCAGGGAACATGGGTGTCCTGGCTAAACCCCTGTTCCCCATTCACCCAACACACTCGAAACACTTGTAAGGCCTGGCCTCACCCCGCCCTGGGCAGCGGCCGTCTGGGAACCCAGCAGGGTCTCCGGGGCTTGGAGAAGCCCTGGAATGGGGTCCAAGAAGGAGTTAGGGCCGTGGCTGGGGCCACTGAGAGGGAGGAAAAGGGCCTGTACTTCCCAAGCCTGCCTGGGCGGAGGGTGACACACTGCTGGCCCACCCACCCAGGGGACCTCATGGCCAACCAACGCTCTGGGTGGTGAAGGCAGTGCCCGGCTCTGTGAGTCAGTCTGGAAGGACACCTGACTCAGGGAACAGGAAGCTGTGGGCTTCCCCAGGGCGGCTCACCCTGGCTCCAGGGACAGGGGCAGGCAGCTGGGCCCCGTTCATGCCCCACCATGTCCTCACTCAGATCTGGAAACCTGAGAGTGTCACCAAAGGTCCTCCCATCATCCCTCAGGCTGCCCTGGATAGTGAAGACCGTCCTTTCAGGTGTGCTGGGGTCCCCGTGGAAAGCCACCCCCTTTTCAGACTTCCCTTTGGTCAGTTCAGGGCCATGGGAGCTGTAGGCTGCAACGAGGCCTGCCAATGGGGAAGGTGGGGACCTTAGGACACAGGGACAAGGCCACAGGCAAACTAACTCTCACCTTAGGACTGTGTCAGGAAGCCAGAGTGGCCGGTCACAATGGAATCGTCACCCCCAAGTTCACAGTGGCAGACTGGGGTTTGCAGTGGCCGGTGAGGAGGCATCAGCTCCATCCCAAGCCTGCCGTGACATGTGACCTTGGGGCAGTGAGTCCCTTCACCCCTCCGGGCAGTGGGCAGGTGGGCGCCGTTCCCTGCCTGCAGTTACCGCCCCAGGAGGTCCCTGAGAAGCCGAGAGTGCTGGGCCTTGTTTTTCCCCAAGCAGCCACCTCTCGAGGCTGCTGCTTCTTTGCCAAGCCCTGGAGAGTTTCTTCCCACAGCTGAGGCTTCTGGGGAGGCGAGGGCAAGCGTGGGCCGGCAGATGCCCGGTGACCTGTGCGGGGGCAGGCCCCGCAGGGCAAGCGCGAGGGTGAGGGGCAGGCATTTCTTTCCAAGCCAACTGTCCCGAAATCCTTCCCCAGCTTGGGCCCGGGCCTGCACCCCTCTCTCGGGTGGTGCTTAGCAACCCGGCCACAGGCCCACTGACGAGTTCCCTCCCCAGGGAGGACTCAGCCTTTCCTGAGGGACCCATGCTGCATCGATCAAGGTAAACACCTCCCTGCCCAGAGAGCCTCTTTCCTTCCAGCTCTGCCAGCAAGGAACTCTCTGTTCCTGCCGCCCTGAGGCTGAGCTGGCGCTCCAGCCCGATCGATGGATGACTTCACACACACGCTGACGCCTACCGCACCGACACCATCCTCAGGGAGGTCTGAGGCTGCTCCTGGGACCGCCGTCCACCCATGCCCCCTGGCTGACCTCCGCTGGCTGGCAGAGCGCTGGCCGAGGGGTTGGAGGCCTGGGGCTCATGCCACTACCTCGCCGGGTGACCTCAGGCAAAACTGAACCTTGGCTTTCTCCTGTGTTAAATGGGAGCACCTGGCTAGTCTACACTTCCC
Source organism: Mirza zaza (assembly GCA_008750895.1). NCBI lineage: Eukaryota > Metazoa > Chordata > Mammalia > Primates > Cheirogaleidae > Mirza > Mirza zaza. Next base: position 20,387 of record VSMD01128141.1, on the reverse strand, counting down.
TAGCAAGGAGGCAGCCACGAAACAAGATGCTAGGGAAACGGGTCTCTTTACCTACCTGACAGCCTGCGCTGTCACACCTGCGGGCTCTCCCCTCTGTCCCAAGGCCCTATCCTCCTGGGCCAGTGCTGTCCCTGGAGCTGTCACCGTGGACATGTTCTAGAATCTGAGCTGCCCAATATGGCAGCCACTAGCCTCAGGTGGCTACTGAGCACTGGAACTGTGGTTCCAGTCACAAAGTCAACGAGAGACTGAACTTTTACTTGGAATTAATTTAAATTTACAAACAGCCACACGTAGCTAGTGGTTACTACGCCGGATTGCACAATCCTAGTCCCAGCTGGCCACTGCTTACTTCCAGAAGGAGCCACTCAGGAGGCACTCGGGCAGTACAACAGCTGTGGGAGCCCCACGCTCCCCCGCCCCCCAGCTGACTCCATACCAGGAACTCATCAGAGTTTCCAGGAAGTGGACGTGCACTGGGTGCTTAGTAGGTGCTCAGCCAATGCAGATTTAGATCTGGGAGTGTTCTTTCAATTCCTCTGCCACCTCTCCACTCCAACAGGGAAAACAGCACCCAGCCAGCTGTCCACTCAAGCAGTCACTCAGCAGTCACGGAGTGTGGCCACCTGCCTGGTGCCACGGCTGGGGTATACAGCCTTGAGTAACACGTGGTCCCTGCCTTCAAGGAGCTCGGGTGCAGTCCAGGCCTTGCTCCAGGTAGAGCTATGCCTGGCTCCCTCCATCCTCTACTGGGGAGTCTGGGGCACCTCAGTTTCCCCCTATGAAACTGGGGCTCACAAGTCCCTGAGTGCACAGGCTGTGATGAGAGAACTACGAGGCGAGAGAGAAGGGTGCAGGGGCTCTGAGCCGTAGCAGGGCTGTGCATGCAGGGCTGGGGAGGGAGACAGTGTTATGAGGCAAGTCTCAAACTCAGTGCAGGCTGCTGCTTCCGGTAAAGACCCAGATTCTCACCAAAGCATCGCCGTTTGGTGGTTTCTCACTAAGGAAGTTCAGGGTAAAAATAGCTCAGGAGGGGACTTGAATCCAGCTAGCTGGAGGGTAGTCACTGCCTGGCTCATACACAAAATAGGGGAACAGGCTTATCAGCAGCCACGTGGGCTGAGAATCACTCCCCCACTTCCCCCGCTGTGGGACAGGGCCTTTTGCTCTGTAGTGGACAGCTTCATGCCCCAGAACTGGAGGAGCCAGAGTCCCCACACACCATCTGGGTCACCCTGATTTCAGGATGGCATGGCCTTGCTCACTCCAACTCACTCCCCAGCTGGATTTCTGGCCCACCCGGCAGCCCACTCTCAAGGATGGGCCATTAAGAAGCACTCTGGCACCAACTCCTTGACAGCTGCCTCACAAAACCTTCCTGCTGAAAGAGCCACCAGCCATGCCCAGAGCCCATCTGGCAGTCCAGCCTGATGGGGGTCCTGGCTCCCCCTGTAAGAACAACGGCCATCTAAGGAGGTACCACTTGACCTCTCCTAGTCTCACGCCAGAGGGCTTCCAGGTGGACCCAGGAATCTGGTGCCCAGGGCGTCATGGCTTAGCCTGTAAGACAGCAACACCGAAACCACATGCTCAGCACCTCAGGCAGCCGCCCTGTAGCCCCTGGCAGTCCTCTGGGAAATGCTCTCTCCAAGGTCTTCTGCAAGATCCCCACAGCCTGGTGTCAGCCACCCCCAGAAAGGCCTCTCCCTGGCCTCTAGTGCAAACCCATCTCTCTCCTGCCCTCCAGCCGGCTTCCCAGCAAACACTTGTCAGAAGTCTGTCCTGAACCCACCACCCATGGGAAAGGCACCCTGGCGCAATCGTGGCTTCACCAGCGCCCTTGGGGGGCCTGGGCGCTCTCAGCATCAGGGCTGCATTCTGACAAAGGAGCAAGCAGCTTGAAGTCGGGGACCCTCAGGCACTCCCTCCAAAGGCTTCCCGGCCGATTCTCATTTTTGCAATGGGAGACGACAGAGCACGGAGCCCTGTAAAATGTCTGCTGGAGAGCCAACACTTCATCTTCCAGGAGAGGGGTGGAGAGCACGCTGCCACTTGGCCGGGGAAGAAATGAAGGCCCCCTCTGTGGGCGCACCAACGGCCGGGTGCACGCCGGTGCCACTCTCCTCGCCGCCAAGCCTGGGGCTGACACCATGCAGCACACGGCGCTACCCACAATGCACCGGCCCTCCTCTGTCACACACAGGCACGCACACTCACCCCGCGCCCGGAGGGAGCCCGGGCCCGGCCCGCGGGCGCCCCGGCGCCGACCCCTCCAGCCCCGCACTTACCTAGAAGTTGCACTGGCCGCGGTCCCGCCCTGGCGCCCGCGGGGGCCTGGGGCCCGGCCGGCGGCGGCCGCGGCGAGCTACTCCGGGCAGGATTCAGCCGGCGCCGAACAAAGGCTGCGCGCAGGCAGCGGGCGCCGCCTGCATCCCCGCTCCGCGCCCGGGCGGCGGCGGCGGCGGCGCGGGGGCCCGGGCGGCTCCGGCGCCCGCTCGCTCCGCGCTGCCCGCTCCGAGGGCGCTCCGGCTCCCGCGCTCCCGCTCGCTGCTGCCCGCCACCGCCGCCGCCGTCCGGCTACCGCACCGCACACATCAATTATTCATCGCCCGTCTCCAGCTTCCCGGGCGAAGCCAATCACAGGCGGAGGCTCCGCTAATGGGGCCGCCGCCGCCGCCGCCGCCGCCGAGGAGGCAGCCAGCCGCGCGCCCGGGCGCAAGCGACAGCCCTCCGGGGACGGGGATGGGCCGGGGGCGCGCGGGGGGCGGGGGCGCACGGGGCGCGCCGGCGAAACTTCCCACGGCCCGCTCCCCGCGCCGCGCTCCTGGCCCCTGAGGGCGTGACCACCCACCCTGCGAGCGCCCGCGTGGGGCTGGGGGCTGGGGGCTGGGGGCTAGGGGGAGGCCAGCACGCCGCGGCGGGGGGAGGGGAGGGAGGAGGAGGAGGAGCGCGGGAGGAAGATGAAAGGCGAGCAGACCTGCCTCGGCGTCTCCAGGGAGCCCCGGCTCGCGCGCGCCCTCCCCGCCCCGCGAGCCTCGCCACCCGCACCCCCGCCCCCCAGCCCGCCGCCCGCACTCACTCGCGCGCGCCGACCGTCAGCCAGCCCAGCCACTTTGCTGCGAGGGAGCGCGAGCGAGTATGAATCGGAGGCAGCTCACATTTCAAACTTGCACGCAGGGGTGGTGCTGGTGCACGCCGCCGCCGAGCGAACGCACGACCCGACGAGCGGCGCTCCAGCCTCCGGGCGGGGGCGGCGACCGGGCCCCCTCCCCTCCCCCGCCTAGGCAATTAATTGGAAGCAACACTTGTGCGAGTGGGGCTCCCGGAGCGCTGTCGCCCGAGGGGGCCGCCGGGAAGGCGCAGTCGGTGGATGACTTCTGGTGTCTCCGGTCCCCCGGCGAACCCTCCCAAGTGGTCATGCTAATGAGGGTCCAAGGCGGGGAGGAGTAGAGGAGGGAGCCGAACGGGAGGTGGCCTCGGCCGGGGGCGGGGCGGGGCGGGGCAGGGCTAGGGGCATCCAGATTAAATCTCTGTTTAAAGGATTTCAGAACCGGTTAGGGGCGGAGAAGGTAGGCGGCCGGGCATCTTACTTCTCTTACACTGGGTGCCCTGACACCCCCGGGATTCCCCGAGCGCGGGGCCCAGGACAGGGTGAACGCACGCACGTACGCTCTGGCTCCCCGACTTCGGGGAGTTCCTGTGCCCAGGAGCCGACGGCAGGAGGGAAGCCGGGGGCGGCTGCTGCGCTCGGCTCTGCCCCGCCCCGGGAGCGGCTGCCTTCCTGACATTGCATCCTGTGGTGGCTGCAGCCTCTTCCTTCCAGCCTGTCTGTCGCGAGGGCTCCTGGCTCTGAGCTAAGCGTGTCCCCTCACCATCCTTCTGCTCCAAGACACCCCTGGAAGCCCACCCGCTGCCCTACCTCACTGGGTCTGCGCCCCTCCCTCTTTGGTGGACACTCCCCATCATCACCCCGTTGGGAGAAACTGTATTTTATAACCCCCTCCGCCAGCTCCACCCACCTGCCAGTGAAAGTTGCTTGCGTGGCGACCTGACTGCCCCAAACAATTAGGAAGGTGAGGCCACATCATTCATCCCCAAAGAAAGGTAGCCAGGACTGTCTTGCAAATCTCTGCGCGGGACTGCCGCGCACTGCCCCCTCCACCAACACCGGGAATTGCCCAGGTTCACTTGCCTCTGAGATTGTTTCTTCTGACTTCATCTCCCCTCTTTAGCCTGAGCCTCTGGCTCACCCCTAAACCTTCCTGTCTGTCCTGCTGCCCGCCCTGGAAGTGACTGAAACAAATCACTTATCTGGAAATTATGTTCTTGCTTCTTGTTTGACATAAATCGTTAGCAGGCTCTAATCCCACCCCCTGCCACTTGAAATACCACTTTCGGGATGGCATTTGGAAATGCAGTTGTCATGGGCTTTCCCTCTGAGGAGCTGGTTAAATGGATTAATTCATACTTCATAACTTGCTGCCTTTTGGACAAGAACTAGCTTCCTGCAAGAGAGATTAATTGGCATCCCCTTCCTGCAGGGCCAACCTCAGGGCAGCCGGGGGAAGAGGGACTTCCCTCCAGTTCTGCACAAATTCCAGGCTCAGCTCAGTCTCACCTCCTCTTGGGTTATAACAGCTTCTTTGGGGACAGTCCTTTTCTCACTGAGACATTCTTTGGGGCCTTGCCCTCCCCAGCAGCACCATGGGGGTTTGGGACCCCAAAAGGCCCAGTAAGACTCTTCCACTTCCCCACTGCGAATACCCCAGACGGCTTACTCCAAATCCCACTGCTCAGCAAGGGACACCCAGAAAACAGATGAGGTACGACCATTTGGCCCATGTGTCAGAAGAAAACACTGAGATGGGTGTCCCTAAGACCTGGGTTCTACCGTTAATCTGGTTTTAACACAGTGTCAGGGCACGGGCCTTGATTATCTGGAATCCAAACAGCCAAGGCCTCAAACAACCAAACAACCAGAACCCCCAACCTGCCCCTGCTTCTGTCCAATGACAGCTCACAATTTTAATCGGATCCCTAGTGCCTCTGAGCTAACAAAGACCCAACTGTTTAGGACTTCCAGGTCCATTCTTGAGATAGCCCTGTGGCCAGCCCTGCATGCTGAGTTCGTAAAAACTGCTCCTGTAGGTTGAACCAGAATTTGGACTGGAACTAAGCAGGGGTTTACACAAGAGGGACACAGACCTGGCAGCACCACCTGGGAAACTTTAACAAGACAGCCCGACCAGTCTCCCTGCCCCCTCCCCATTCTCCCAGGGATCCACGGTAGGAGAAGCCCCAGGCTGGGGCCGGAGAACCAATATGCTTATTTAGGCTCCTCAGTCCTGGGACCAAAGGTTTTAGACTTTCCCCAGGTAAGCCAAAAAAAGAGAAAAAAAGCAAATACTCTTCAATAGATTTACAGTAATTAGGAAAACAAATTATTTTCAAGCATCCATTCACCAGCCTGCACGGGAGGCCTCCAGGCCAAAGCTGGGTTTTCACATGCTAATTTCAAGGCCGGCCCTTCCTCTCTTCAAGCCTCTCTCTGGCCCACTTGGCTAGCAAACTCTTTTTAGTACTACATGCCTTGAGTCTACAGAAATATGGGCACTCCAACCAGTCCCTGCCTCAGAAGGGCTTCTCTCCGCTTGTTCCAAGTTCCAACTCCACTTCTCCAACTTCCAAAGATTTGCTCAAAAGCCTGGGGCCCAAAGCAGCCCGCTCCACCCCCTTGATAAGGATCTACAGCAAAGAGGCCGCAGACAAAGGCACTCTCCACCTCGGTCAGCACTCTGGCGAGCTCTCTGAGTGACCTCGGGCGAGGGGGGCACAGCCCCAGGGGAATGACTTGGGAGAGAGAAGGAAGGAAGAAGAAAGGGCAAGCTGCAGCCCCTGAGCAGCGGCTCCTTGATGAATGCCCGCCAGTGCTCGGGAGGCCAGACGCCGGGATCAATAGCAGGTGGCTCTTCTCGCGGGTGTTTGAACTCCTCCTGCTTGGGCCCTGGTGAGGAGGAGCAGCCAATAAATCACGGCGCTGCAGCCGGGAAGGTGGTGGCAGCTCACTCCAATGAGCAGAGAGAGCCAGGGACAAGGGACGGAGGATGCTTCAGCCAGCTGGGGAGCCTGCCATGCAGAACCCTCCTCTGCAGGACCCACTGGGCCATGGGGGCAGGGGACCACTACAGTTAAGCTAGGGAGGGTCCTCCTTGGGGCTCCCCAGTTCACCTACAGAGGGGTGGGCCTCCTGGATCCTGTCCCGGCCCTGGCCAGTAAAAGGGAAAGAGCCAAGGCACCTAGGATGCAGGTCATCCAGGGCTCAAAAGTGGCTCCAGACTGGGACACCTCTTGTATAAGGCTTCGTGTAGTGGGAGGCCTGGGGGCTCAGAGGCCGCTGAAAGGCAGGACTGGCACACAAAGGCCAAGCTCCCTCCCTCTGCCTGGGCAGAGGCAGAACAATGCACCCTCTGGGTTCTGAGCAGCAGAGCTCTTCTCCCGGCAGCGCATGCTGATTCAGCACGCGGGTCTGAAAAGGATCCTGATGACTCGTAGATGTCACCCATGCTGGCTCAAGCACTCAGAGGGAGGGTGAGGTTGACAGGGATGCCCCAGGCAGGTGTCCGTGTGAGTATGACAGGCATGAGCTCAGGCCCTGGGAGCTGCCTGGGCCTGCCACCTTCACATACCTGGCCCTTCTCAGGACACGTGGAAGGGAGCACAGAGTAGACGCTCAACAAATGAATGCACATGCGCTGGGAGCAACTGTCATGCAGTGGCTGAGTTGCCCAGAGAAGGCTCCCACAGCAGCAGTGGGCATGAGTCGCCTCTGGGGCTTCTGCCCACTTCCAAGGGGTCAGGGAAGAAGCTCCCAGGTATCTTGATGACACTATTCCTGTCCCTTCTCCCTTCCTCCTCTGCCCTTGTTAACCCCCACCAGTCGTCACTTGCAGTCTTGAAGACCAAAGGCACAGCTGAAATTCAGCTCTGGGCCAACGCAGGTGTCCCCACCAGGCCTCGAGACCCTACCCACACACGGGGACACAGAGCTGGGACCCCAGCCTCTCCTCTCCTGGTATCAACATGGAGCTCGTGGTTCCGATTCCTTGTTGGTTGCCAGGCAAGTATCAGGCACCTCCTAGGACATGCTCAGGATCTCTCACCAATAGCCCTCTTGGACAGGGGCCGATTATTACTTCCATGGTACAGAGGATAAAACCGAAGCACAGAGAGGTTTAGACAACTTGCCGAAGGATTTAAACTCTGCGGCAATCTGGCTCCAAAGTCTGCACTGATAACCATCACATTATATTCCCAAGGTGGGGCTCTGAGATCCAGAGAAGGAGGGTGCCCTTCCAGGCACATGGCCAGTTAGAATCGTGATGAGAACCTGTGTCCTTCTACTGGTTTTTATTCTTATCCACACACCACATTATATCTACTGAAATAATTTCTTCCATGGTGTGTTTCTTTTCAAAGTCTGGCTTTCGTGCATTTGTAAGCATCCACTTGACATTTCCAGTTGGCCAGGGCTCCCCAGAGGGGAGGATTGGGGACATGGTACAGAATGAGACCTCCATGCTTGTTGCCCTCAGGCCACTGTACCCCACTCCCCTTTCTGGGTCTTCTCCCCAGCAGGGCTGCTCATCCCAGACCTAGGCTGTGTTCTCCGAACTCTGCATGTGGCTTCTACCCAAACCCTATAATCATTCTGAAAACACCAGCAACCCCTACCCCACACCTCCACTCAGCACCTCCAACAGGCCCTGCGACTGCAAGGTTAGTGGCCATCCAGGAAGGCCTCCTGCCAGGCTGAAGGAGAAGGGAGGATTCTTGGGGGAGGGGAGGAACCCATGAACCAGACACATAATGGTCATTAAGGAGGCTTCAGTTTGGGCATAGCCGGCCACCTACCCGCTCAGCTGGGAAGGAGGCCATGCCCCAGGCTGTATGCTATGGGGACACCTTGGCATCACCAGGGAACCTTGTGAGCAGAGAGGCTGCAGGCAGGGGTGAGGGCTGCCCCAGGGCTGCAGTGGAGAAAGGAAGGCACTGGCCATGTCCCGGGGCTAACTGAGCAGCTGTGGAGTAGGGGAGGAGCCTGGATTTGGAGGCGGAGGCTCAGGAAACAAGTACTGACTAGCTGGTGGCACCGACAAGCCAATTAGGCTTTCTGTGCCTCCACCTCTGCCTTGGTAACGAGAGGATGAGGATGAGACCACCATCACCAGGTGCTAGGGAAGACCACAGGAGATAACACCGATAAATCTCGATAGGGAGAGAAGCCACTGTGGGTGACACAGTGTGTCCCCTGCAAGAGATGCTGAAGTCCTAACCCCCAGTACCTGTGTGTGTGACCTTATTTGGAAACCAGGCCTTTGCAGACGATCAAGTTAAGATGAGGTCATTAGCGTGGGCCCTAATGCAATGTAACCAGTGTCCTTGTAAAAAGAGAAATTTGGACACAGAGGCAGGCACCCAAGCACGCAGGGAGAATGCCCCGTCAACACTGGAGTAGCGACACTGCCACAGGCCAGGGAGCCGCCAGGAGCTAGGAGAGAGGTCCCTCCCCTAGCGCCTTCAGAAGGAGCTCGCCATGCCGGTACTTCACCTTGGTCTTTTGGTCTCCACGAGACAGTCCATGTCTATTGTTTAAGCCTCCTGCTTTGCGGCGCTTTGCTGTGGCAGCTGTAGCAAACTAACACGCAGACACACAGAGAATCCCGTTAAAACCTAAGCCACAGCACATGACCCGGCCCCATCACCTCTCTGATTCTGTTTCCTTCTAGTCCCCCCCACCAACCTTTTCTCTGCTCCAGCCTCACTGCCCTCTGGCTGCAGGGATGCACGTCCTCCTCCGGGGGCTCTACCAGGAATGCACTTCCCCAGGTAGCCCAGCTCCCAACCGCACCCGCGGGCTGTCCTGTGCTGGCCACCTTCGCAGGGAAGCCTTCCTGGGCCACCCTGACCACGACTGCAGCGCCCCCAAGACATGTCCTGTAACTCTGTCCCGACTTCCCTTCCTCCTTAGCATTTACGACTGGTGTATTTCAATTATTTATCTTGCTCAACGCTGCCTCCCTCACTAAAGGCAAGTGCCGCGTCACCCGGGACTTTCGTCTGCTCTGTACGTAGCGTACTGACAAGTGTCTAAAATATGCCAGGCAGATGCTTGATAAATATTTGCTGTGTGAATGAAATGCGGACCAGCTGCCTGAATGAATGAGTGCATCCAGAAACGAATGAATGCACAGGGAACGGTCACAGCCTCTGAGGGTCTGTGGGGGCCCAGAGAGGAGGTCCTCCACCCGCTGCCTGGAGGACGGGGGAGGCGGCCTGTCCAGACAGGAAGCTGGGGCTGGTTAACAAAGGGGCTGCCGGAGGTGGTGGGGAGCACGCCACCCAGGCCTCTAATGAATCTCTTCCCATTGATTTCTGGAGTCGCCTTTGAAGGCAAGGGACGGCAAAAGCAGCTCAAATGTCCGTGCCTCAGCAGTCCTGGGGTTTTATTGCTTCTCCCAGGACACAGCTTTAACAGGGGGCTTCCGGATGGCTCCAGGGTTGGCCTGACATAAGCTCCCTGCAGTTGGAAATGCAATTTCCCTTCCTGCTGGAGCTGTCTGTCTGTCTGCCTGTGTGGCTGTACGGCACACCTCCCTGTCTGGGCTGGGGCGCCCGAATGCCGCTCCTGATGCTTCCCAGACAAAGGCTCCCAGGGCAGCCGGGCCAGGAGGACGCCATCCACTTTGCAGAGGAAGAAAGTGAGGTTCATCTCAGGAAAGCATGTGAGGCCACTCACACACTCTGGCCAGGCTGAGGGATCAGACAGGGCTGCAATGCAGGCTGCCCCAGCGATGTCCGAGCTAGTGTGCCCCTAAATCTTGTGGCCTGTTATGTCCAGTCCTTTTCCCCACAGAGCCTCTACTTGCCCATTTGGATCACCAACTCATTGGGCACTGGAGTAAAGAGATCCCTGTATCCTCTTTCGAATGCAAAACTGAGGCTCAGAGAGGGAGGGGGGCTGCCTCCAGTCACACAGCAAATCAATGTAGAGCCAGGGCTAGAACCCAGGACTCCCGGCTTGTCCCGCGGCCACAAGCTTTCTCTCCCGGTGCTGCATGCCTGCCAACTGTAGTGTCACAGGCACGCTTTCCAAACTGTAAAGTGCTAGACAGATATGCTCTTCTTATGGGCTCTTGTTCGTCCATCACCTCTTTTCCTCAGCATCGTATGGGATTCACATGCATCATGAAGATGGGCGGGGGCATCCAATTTGGGCTCAAAAGAAGGAGAGAGTTTCTGACAGTCGGGGCTGCCCAGCAGGGATGGCAGTGATCACTCTGTCACCCGAGGTGTGTAAGCTGAGAGTGGAGGGTTGCAGAGGGGATCCCACACTGGGAGGCCTATGGCTTCTGAGGCTCTGGGGTGCCAGGACAGGTAAAAGGAGAGAAGAAGAGGTGGTTGAGAAGCATGCCCAAGCACCCCGGTGTTCTGAGTAGCAATACAGCAGCCCACGAAGGCTTGCCAGGAATCCTTCGTTACCTGTGCTGCCTTCCCTCCCTCCCCCCTGACCATCCTGTGTGAGAGGAGGTTCTCCCAGGTGCCCGCTCCCTTCCAGATCTTTGTCCCTGGCCCACGGCAACCCGAGGGATCCAGCAGCTTCCTTCACTCCCCAGTGTGGTTCCAGGTGTCCCCCACCTCCGGGGGGGCGGCTCTGGACATGAGCAGACAGGCCACGTAGGAATGTCTGTCTGGGGGAAATCCAAAGGTGGCCGCCAGGGCTGGGCAAGGAGTGGGAGGCCTGATGTTGAAATCAGGATCTGTGGAGCTGAGCTGGCAGAACAGCACACGCCCTGGCCTGGACCCGAGTCCCACACTGACATGGATGCTGCCTAGAGACAGGCTTGGGGGCTTGCCGTGTGCCCAGGTGCAGGTTACCGTCCCTTTCTGGGCCTCAGTTTTTCCATTCAGTGAAGACAACTAGTGCAGATGCTATACCTGTCTTTGCTTCTGGGGCATCGACCTCCCCAAGCCTGGCTGGGTAGTCCCCAAAGTAAGTGTCGTTAGTGAGCCGACCCCTGCTAAGTCCCTGTAAAGGCCAGAGCAGGTGGGCCAGGCAAGAGCCCTACGGTGTCCTTAACCCTGTCAAGGTGGAGAAGCTGGCTCCAGGGTAGGAGGCCCACTGTGGTTCCATTCTCTGCATGTATTTGCAGTTTATCTGGAAGTGGATAGTTTTTGGTAGACTGTGAGCTCCAAAAAGGCAGGGATTTTGTCTGTTTTGTTGACTGCTGTATCTCCAGTGGTTTTATACCTGATACACAGTAGGTGCTCCACAAACAGATGTTGAATGACTAATGGATATCCAAAGTTAGTACCCATGATGGTGGAACTTCAGCTTTTCTTTACTTTCTTTATAATTTTCTATATTCTTGATTGTCCTACAAGTAGTACCTATTATTTTTGTAATTAGAAGAAAAATCCCATAGCCACCATCATTTTGTAATTAAATAAGTCCAATAAAACAACTTACGCCACCAATCGAGCTTCCAAGGCCCACCCTGTGGGCAGCCTAGGGCAGGGCAGGGACGAGAGGCATTGCTGGGGTGTCACCACCCATTCCACTCCCTCCACACACGGCACACTGCCACCTCACCAGACTTGTGTCCTACCAACTAACCGCGTCAGCCTGTAAACTGTTTTCTCTGCCTCTTGTCCCAGGTCCCTCTTCTAACTGCTGAGATTTTCTAAAAGGCAAATCTGATCCTATCACACTCTCTTGTCTAAAACCCTCCATGGCTCCTCAGTGCCGTCAGGATCAAGTTCAAGTTCAAGCCCCCTAGATTGGTATTCAAGGCCTTGAATGATGTGGTCCCTGGAAGTACTGTGCCTGATATCCTGGGTGGGGCCCGCCTGCTGCTCTTGGCCTGGGCTGCTCTGTCTGATGGCCCTGGCAAGTCCCTTAAAGGCACATATAAACCCTGGTGTGCCCAGCTTTACTGGAGACGTGGTTCTCCCCAAAGACCCACATGCCAATCAAAGTGTTGGGCAACAGCTGGCCGCCAGCCTGCATCCGGGAGGGAAAACTGCTACAAAACCAGGGGTGGAAGGGAAGCTGAACTTCCCACTCCCAACCACCCACCAATATGTAGGCTTTTCCTCCGGGACGAGGAAACAGGACCCCCGATGAATCTGAAAGGGAGGGCAAGCCCCAGGCCAGCAGCCTGTTTTGGGCTATGGTCTGAACGTCTGTGCCTCTCCAAAATGTATGTGTTGAACTCTAATACCAAGTGTGATGGTATTAAGAGGTGGGACCTTGGGGAGGTGATTGATCAGATCACGAGGCTTCTGCCCTCATAAATGAGATTAGTAAAAGATTATGAAGGTCTTGAGGAAGCCCCTTTGCCCCTTCTGCCAGAGGAGGACACAGCAAGAAGTGCCATCCACGAGGAACAAGCCCTCACCAGACACTGAATCTGCCGGTGCCTTGATCTTGCCTCCAGAACTGTGAGCAATACGTTTCTGTTGTTTATAAATTACCCAGTATTTTGTTACAGCAGCCAGAATAGACTAAGACGAGGGCCAAGCAATGCTGCCTCTCCCCTGACTCAGTTTCCCCACTGTGATACAGGCAGTGTTCTGGGAAGCCTGGTAGGAAGGCACAGCCCTGGGAACCAAGCCAGTGCTCCTGCTGCAGCCCCAGCGAGGGGGCCAGACAGACCTGGGAGTGTACTGTGTAATTGAATTTGGCCTAATTACCTAATTGCACCGAGGAACAACCAGTACTGACAGAGGCCTCGGTGTGGCGGGTGGTTGGAAGCCAGGAGCCAAAAGGCAGCTTCCAGATCCCCCAGGCATTCACAGAACCAGCATTAGGCACCTTCAAACCCCTGAAGCTCTTGGATGCTTGGAACCCCGGGGACAGGTGGCACTATTCCCATTCTACAGATGAGGAAACAGAGGCTCAGAGCGATGCATCCTGCAGAGGGACACCAAGTCAGAATTAGACAGGGAATTTGAACCCACCTTCTTTCTGCACCTGGGGCCTTTGCATGTGCTCTTCCCTCTGCCTAGAATGCCCTTCACCGCCCTCCTTTTTGGGCAGTTTTGTCCTTTGGAGCCTCCCGGCAACGGTCATTTCCTTGGGAAAGCCTTCCCTCAGCTCCCAGGTTTGAGGCCCCTCTGCCACCCTTCGCAGAAACATCTTGGGGACGACGACAGCATTGTCACAGAGGTTGTTTCCTTGGAGAGTCTGTCCTCCCCACCATGCTTTGAGCTCCTGAAGGGCAAGGACGATGGCCAGCTCAGTCACACTTTGTCCACGTGCCCAGCACAGGGCCTGGGACGCAGCGATGCTCAATAAATGCTTGTTCAATGCAGGGCTGCATAACCTCCCAACTCTAACTTCCGAGTCTTTTCCAGATACCACGTTGGTTTCCTGCCATCCGTGACCTGGACACGTCATCTGCAAGAGGTATGGTACCTCAGGTTTTGCCAGGGGCCCCTCGGAGTCACGGCAGGGCTGGAGTGAGGCAGCAGGCAGACTCGCCCTGCCTCTGCCTGCTTACCTGGCTGACGGAGGGGCGGGAGAGGTCTGCTCCTTGCCAGGCCCTGGTCAGATACAAGATCTCACCGCTGGGAGGTGAAGGGCCAGCCTGGGGACACCAGCTTGCCAAGAGAGCCGGAACTGACTGGGGCTGGGACCTGGCCTCACTGCCCCCATCCTGCTCCGGCCAAGTGACAGAGTGAATGAACAAGGCTAATGAACAAAGAGACAAGTATTCTCATCCAAAGAAAATCGGTTCAGTGGGGGAATCTCAGGTCTCACGAAGGAAGGCAGGACAGAGGTGCTGAGATCCCTCTCCAAGGGTGGCAGCTCTGCCTCCATGACACCTCTCAGCTCCACGCACCTGGGGCTTCTTCAGGCCTCCTTCCTCCTGGGGGGCAGTCTGACCGAGCCCAGGCATGCCAGGTCTGCATGCAAGCCCTGCCGCTGGCTAGCTGGTGGCCTGGAGCGAGTAACTGACATCTCTGAGCCTCAGCTGCTGCTTAATATCTTCGTAAACATGAGGCCGGGCGCGGTGGCTCACGCCTGTAATCCTAGCACTCTGGGAGGCCGAGGCGGGCGGATAGCCTGAGGTCAGGAGTTCGAGACCAGCCTGAGCAAGACCGAGACCCCGTCTCTATTATAAATAGAAAAGAAATTAATTGGCCAACTAAGATATATATATAGGAAAAAATTAGCCGGGCATGGTGGCTCATGCCTGTAGTCCCAGCTACTTGGGAGGCTGAGGCAGAAGGAGCACTTGAGCCCAGGAGTTGGAGGTTGCTGTGAGCTAGGCTGACGCCACGGCACTCACTCTAGCCAGGGCAACAGAGCAAGACTGTCTCAAAAAAAAAAAAAAAAAAAAAAGATGAAAAGAAAGGATGTAAGTGCCATGTTTCACCCAGCATCTGCAGCATGGGCAGAACTCAGTAAAAGTTGACTTCTTAACTGATTGGTAGTAATAGCAGAATAATGGTAGTATTTGAAGTAACAGCTAGTGGCAGCAATAGCAACAGCAACAGCAGCAGCGGGAGTAACAGTACTAGCAGTCACGGTTAGCACATTGGTGACAAGCACTGTCACCAATAGTAGTAGGGGGGGTGCAGCCCCGCCCCTACTACGATGCAGGGTCCTGGGAAGACTGCACCCCTTCTTTGTGCCAGTCTCTTCTCGGATAAAAATAGGGGATTGGGCCGGGTGATCCCGAAAAGCCCTCTACACTCTTCCCGTTCATGTCAGAGAGTGACCGTAACAGTAACACAACGCTGCTACCAACACTTACAATGCATATCAGGACTTAATACAACCTCGTGACCTCCAAAGGCACTGTCCTCCTGCTTCCCCTTTCTTGTCCAACACACGGTATCCTCCTTCCCAGCCCAGCCTTCTTCCTCCCATAAATGATTTTTTTCGGGGGTGGGGGGGCAGGGAGGGCACCATCCACCCACTTATTCTGTCTCAGTCACTGGAATGTGGCGAACAGATACTGAGTTTTCACTACGCGCAGGGCAGTATGGTTAGCCCCATTTCCTGCTGCAACAGCTGAGGGTCAGAGAGGTTAGGTCACACCCCTAAGGTCACACAGCGCACAGGCAGGAGAGCAGGAGACCAGCCCAGGGCGCCGACCTTCACTAAGTTCCCCACAGACTCACCCTCCTCCTCCCATCAGCCTCGGGTCCATCTGTCCCCGCCTGGGTCCCTAAATGACTGCAGTCCAGTGCTTCCGCTGTGCACCCGAGAGCCAGCCCTCAGCCACACTGGATCGGCACAGGGTCAGAAAGAAGAGGCGGCAGACGGCATGAAAAACATCAGATCTCCTGCAGAATCAGGAGCACTGCCAGTTCTGGGGCAGCTTGCACGGCGGCTGCCCCCGTCGTGGGGGTCAGGTGCCCTGGCCCCGACCCACTTCTTTATCTTCAGCCGAGATGCCGTCTTTGAGTCACCTGCCTGGCTGTGTGGACATGTGCGTCTGACACTGAGCCGCAGTGGCCCTTCCCACCCAAGGAGGGGGCCTGGGACCAGAACCCCGAAATCTAGCCTTGACCCAATCTGGGCACCATTGCACTTGGAGGAGACTTGGACCTTGACCCTTGACCCATGGGGCCACCTTGGCACCCCCATTTACTCTTTCTTTAGAGGGGCAGGCTTTCTCCTCTCACCTTTCTCTTTCCATGTGGAGCGGGAGGAGAACCAGACACGGAGGCCCTGTCCCCAGGGGGCGGCACGAGAAGCAGTCCCTGGACACCACCAAGGCGCCGTGCTTCCCGCAACGGCCACACCAGCACACAAGCAGGCGCACGGGCATCGCCACCGCACTGCACAGCGCCGGCGCCCGGGTGCTCACCGATTTCCCGCTTGGGGAGGGCGGATTCCCATTTTCTCTCTTCCAAGCCCCTTTCCCAGACATGGGTCCTGCACACAGGCGGGCCCCTCGCCTCCTGGCCGGCAGACGCTTAATTGGGAGGAAGTGATTCTAAACATCTGGGGCGCACGTCTGAGAGTGGGCTCCAGACCACACAGAGCCTGGAGGAAACGGCAACATGTGCAGCGATGTCAGTGCCTCGGCTGGGGGCGGGGGGCGAACAGCAGCACAGCCCAGGGCTGGGCCAGGGCAATGTGCCCCTGGACACTGAGCCGGTGGACAGTGGCCCTGTGGCCCAGAGCAAGAGGTGGTTGGTAGGTGGCTCCTGGGCAGAGCTGAGCAGCGGCCCAGTGGTGCACGGAGCTGTGGTCCCGAGGGGACAGGCGAGAGACAAAGGAAATGGAGGGGAGAGAGAGAGAAGGAGACAGGAGGTAGGGAGAGGGTGAAAGACAGGAGCGGGAGGAGGAGAAGGGAAGAGAGAGAGGAGTCAGAAGGGCAGAGAGACTGGGCACCGTTTGCTCAGCTGGAGCCTCCCAGGACAATGCACACAGGAGGGCAGCACCCCCACGGGGTGCACTCACTCAGTTCTGATCTTGGTCCAGCCCCTTCCAAGCTGTGCAACCTTGGCCGTGGGACTCGACCTCTCTGGACCTCAGTTTCCTCATCTGGAATAAGAGGACAGGAGCTTTCCGCTGTGGGATGTTGTAAGAGTCGAGGGGTTCACCGATGGAGAGCCATGGCAGATAGCTCTCCCTGGACTGTCCCTCATTGTTCCAACCCAGTCTGGAAGTGGCTGGCCCCAGGGGCTTCCCCACCCCCCACTCTCCGCTTCCCCACCCTGCATCGTGGGTCTGTTGAAACCATCGTTTTCTTAAGCACGTCCCTGCCGGGTCTCTGTCTGTGAGCTCCTTGAGAGTACAGACCACCTCTAGGGTTACCGAAGTGCCAATCACACAGTCTGCGCATGACAGGCACTCCTGCCCTCTCACTGAAGGGGCGAATTTAGCTTACCCTGTGCAGTGAGTTTCTGCCATCATTCTAATTATGCGCCTGTTTGAAAGGCAGACTCCTAATGTTTCCCCCCAGTAATTCCGGTTTCCTGCCAAAGACAATAGTGTGTCTTCATCCCAAACAGGTGAAACTGGGTCCTTTGGAATTCCCTACAGGAGTCCAGCCCCAGGCAGTGTTTCCCACCTGGCCAGCCCCAACAAGCCAGAGAACGTTTCTAGCAACATAACGAAGCATGTGTTAATAACCCTTCAAGGGAAGCTTTAGGTTCTGCTTCTCTCTGGGCCCTGCAACAGCAAAGGCAGCTGGCACGGCCAAGGAGGCTCTGCTTCCCTCCGGCCACCGGCCTGGCCACCACCCTGTCCTCAGCGAGGGGAATTACCACCTTGCAGAGCTTCCACTGCAAAACACAAACACCTGGTTGCCTGGGCAGCACCTTGCCAGGGTGACGCGATCCAGATGGTCCCTTGAGAAACTGCTGGGTTGCCATGGAAACAGAATTGCTGCTGCTCCAGCCATGAGCCCTGCATTCTAGATCTGCGGGACCCCAAGCTGAGAGAAGTGAAGTGATTTGCAAAGAGTCACACAGCAAGTAGGTTTCGGAGCCTGGACTGCAAAGCAAGACTTAATAATCAGAACTATCGTGTGTGGGGCCGTTATGAGATGATGGCTCGTGTTCTGTTGTTAGTCCCTGTCACCTTATAAGAGACTGGGAGACGAGGCCAGAGTCACTTATAGCACGGAAGCGGTGGGGCTGAGCTGAGCCCACGTCAGCCTGATCCTGAAGCCCGAGCTCGGACACCCCTGCCCTAGGCTGCCCCCCACTTTGGTTTCCAGCCCTGGGCTCTACCTGTCCTGACAACAGCCCTATCTCAGATGCTAGTTGGCCCTCACTCCGGGGCCTCTGAAAGGGTGGGATCGAGGAGGGGCAGGTGCCCCATACCTGCACTCTGCTGTGCACGCTGGCCTGGCAGCTCACATGGCGCAGGAGGACAGGGGTCTGTTGGCCTGGCCCTTCCTCCCTGCCCCCATGTGCCAGATGGGCCCTGGGGACAGGCAAGGGGCACACTGACAGTGAGTCTGACCCCAGGGAGGGAGAAGGAGAAGGAGCACAGTCCTAGGACTTGAGGCAGTCCCAGGTCCACGCCCCTCCTCCCCACTCCGTTGCTTCTTTCTTTTTCTCTTGAGACTCAAGAGAAACATGCATCCACCCAGAGCCACATATCCACTTATCCCTTGCCTTGTTACACAAAGGATTCGAGCTACTTTAGACAAGTAAGTGTCAGTCTCCCAATCTGCGGAATGGGTTGGTTCTGGTTGTCACGAGGATCAGTGCTTAAGTTCATTAAACACCCAGCGCGGTGCCTGGCTTCACATGAAGCTCCATGCTTTATAAGATATTTTAAATGTTCCTGGGAAGACTTGATGAGACAGAGGCCCTCAACTTGCCCTGCGCAGGACACAGATGGGACCAGGACACAGATGCTGACCCTGTCCCGCCTCCCTGGGCCAGCTCTCCCCTCTCCACTACCTGCCTCCCTAGCGGGGCTCAGCCTCCTCCTCTTAGTGGGGAGGGAGATGTGTTCTTAACTCCATCTAAATCTCTGCTGTCTTGGAGACCCCATTTAAACCTCTATTGTTAACTCTGCCCAAATTAATAGGGTCATTCTCCTCTGCTACCCCCAGGAGGTGGCGTGGCTGGTATTTACCTTGGCCCTATCTACACATACAGGTCCCATATTTTGCAGACTCTGGGTTCTGTGCTACCTCCAGGTATGAGAGTCAACCCAAGAGAGTCTGGATGTCAACATGTTGGAATAAAATTGCTAACACATACACAGCACTTGGCATAGCAGGTCCTGTTCTAAGCACTGTACATACGTTAATTCGCTAAAATGCCTACGATGTAGCCATTTTTATGACCCCTTTTTATCAAATGAGGAAACCATGGCACAGAGAGGTTCAGTGACTCTCCCAAGCTCACACAGCTGGAGAGTGGAGGGGTGGGTGAGATGCGCACTCAGGCAGGCTGCTCCAGAGTCATGCTTTCACCCACTGCTCTTCTCTACAGAGCAGGGAAGGGTTTCTGGAAAAAATATTTGGAACTGAGGCTGTCTGCTACTCGTCATTCACGGGACTGTGAGTGTTGAATGAGCTCAAAGCTGGGAGAGTGTTTAACCTGCCAACAAGGACAAATCACTGTCGAATACTTAATACCTCCCCCTGCAAGCAGTGCAGATGACCTTGACAACCCTGGAGTCATCCCCATGTCTTTCCCAGTCTCCATTTTAACCTGTTCCTAGATAGAGGGGGCAGCTGGTGGCTTTGGGGTGGAATAATCTTGTCTGAATCACATCACAAATTTTGCTCTTTTTGGCAAGGCAGCCCCAGGCAAATTACTTAATCTTTCTCAATCTCAGTTTCCTCACCTGTAAAAGGGGGTGGGTGTGAGTACCTTGGGTCATGTGGCATAAGTGAGTTCCTTATGGATGCTCAATGCAGTGTCTCTTAGAAAGAAACTGCTGACCAAATGTTGTCTCTATCATGATTGAAAGGGACTAGAAATTAGCTTCTTTCCTAATCCAGACGCCCTTCCCTGCCCTGCCCTGCCCTGCCCTGGCCATCTAAATAGGCAAGACGGATGATGCCCACACCATCGCTAACGCCTGTCTGCCTGTCTAACCCAAAAGGTATTCACAAGGCAGTGGCTTGCAAGGCTTGCTAAGAAAGTTCCACAACCAACCCCCACCACCTTCTGCCAAGGCCCTGCTCCATTTCACTCTCACGCCCTCGAATCCCCTGAAATCCCTCCTCTGGGGGCGAGAGTGCTAAGCTCCATCTTAAAACCAAAGCTCTGGCTTCCTTAATCCTCTTACCTGGCTCTTTCCTCTGCAGAATTAATTGCTGCCGATGGCTTTATTAACTTCTCAGATGCCACGGCATCCTCACGGCATCCTGGGCCGGTGGGGTGGGGGGGTGTTTTGGTAGGATCTGTGTCCTGCATGCACCTTGGGGTTGGGCAGCTGGAGTAGACGCAGGCAGGCTCAGCAAGACAGCACTGCGCCTGCACAGTGACGACCGTGTGCCTGCAGGGTGATGCCCCTGTGGCCCTGCATCTGCAGAGATGCTGTTCCAGCTCTGCCCTGGCGACCTGCAGAGAAGCAGGGATGGCCTGGCCGGGGCTCTAGTCCCACTTCGGCACCGGCTGAGACCCCTTCCCTAACGCTCAGAGCCTCGGTTTCTATCTTAAGATGGGAATGAGCCCGCCTTAGGGATTTACGGGGCTGCACATGGAAGACTGGGGGAAGGGCTGCGCGGGGTGCAGGACTGTGTCGTCTCTCACCCACGGAGCGTGAGCACTCACTCAGTTCACACCACGAGAGCAGGGACTGTTTTGCACGTATGTGTGTTCGTAGGCCCTATGCTCAGTGTGGGGCGGGCCCGGTGCAAGAAGCTAATCATCCCTTCCCCTTAAAA